>JASKGM010045104.1:0-21389 GCA_034509205.1 Ceratonia siliqua
TGGAGTCTTTCTCCATTCTCTGGGCAATCTTGTAGAGGTTTCTGCTTGCTTAACTATATCTTGATTTTCATTTTCTTAAGTAATTTATGTCTATTGTTCTCTATTTTCATTGTCTTGAGAGGGATCTCCTTGAGTTTTAGGCTCATCGTTAGATTCAAATTATTCATTTTGAACAAAATTCTTTCACTATTTTCTTCTTCATTAGAAAAAAGATATCTTTTGCTTGCTCAAAGAAAGGAGGTCAGATTAATAAAAAACAACATGAATGGTTTCTTCAACAGTCAATGTTCTCTTGTTATAAACTCTATATGATTTTCTTGATGTGGAATATCCAATAAATATTTCATCGTCATTTCTAACATCAAATTTACCTACATTGTCCTTGTCATTATTGAGGATAAAGCATTTGCAACCGGAAGTGTGAAAATAGCCAACATTAGGTTTTCTTCCTTTCCTAACTCATAAGGGGTTTTCCTTAATATAAGTCTTATTAAGGCATCTATTCATGATATAACAAGAAGTGTTCATAGCTTCAACACAAAACTTTTGAGGAAGCTTATTGTCACAATGCATTATTCTTGTCATATCAAGAAGAGTTTTATTTTTCCTTTCCACAACTTCATTTTGCTGTGGAATTCTTGAAGTAGAAAAATTGTGATCAATGCCAAACTTTTCAAAGATTTTCAAAAGATTTGTTCTCAACTTTTTTTTCCATGATAACTTCTTATACTCTTGATATGATCACCTTTTTTATTTTGAACTTTATTGAAGAAATTTTAGAAGATATTGAAACTTTCATCTTTATGAGCAAGAAAGAAAACCCAAGTAAATCTTGAGAAATCATCAACAATGACAAATCCATATTTTTTTCCACCCATGCTTTATGTTCTTGTGGGATAAATAAATCCATATGCAAAATATCTAAGGGTTTTGAAGTGGAAACATGATCTTACTTTTGAAAGAAGATCTGGTTGTTTTCCTTTTTTACAAGATTCACAAACATGATTTTTCTCAAATTTTATCTTTGGTAAACCATCAACCTGATTTCTTTTACCAAGTTTAGGAATCAAATGCATACTGGCATAACTAAGTCTTTTGTGCCATAGCCAAGTTTCATTAATGGTGAATGCAAAGCACTCAAATGATATTAGAGAGATATCTTCTAAATACACAACATACACATTTTCTTGCCTTAGTCCCAAGAATAAAATGTTATCATCATGAGTGCAAAAAAAAATGCACTTTGATGACTTAAAGATTACCTTATGCCCTTTGTCTTATAATTGACTTATGCAGATAAACATTATCAATTGTGGAGGAAGAGTTTATACAAATTTTACTAATATCAATGATTTTATCCTTCTTGTTGTCTCCAAATGTTACCACACCTCCTTTCTTTTTAAGAAAGCAAAATTTTGTGGCATCACCTGTCATATGCCTAGAGCAACCACTATCAAGATACCATTACTCTTTATTATATCTCGACATTAGGCACACCTGTAAAAAAATATTCAACCAATCTTAAGTACCCAAACTACTTTGGGTCCTTGGTGTTACTGGTTGCTCCTTTAGGCACTAAGGTACTTTAGGAACTAAGGTACTTTAGGAACCTATATTTGCTTTACTTTCTCATGAAAGTTTCTTCTAAGAGTACAACTTCTAATAACGATCAATTTTACCACAATAATAACATGTTTTTCTATTCTTGGATATTTCTTTGGCTTTGTAGGAATAATTTCTTGGCTTTCTTCTAATTCTAGAAAAACAGCTCTTTTAACATACTGTAAACACTGGATTTTGTCCAGGTGCTTTCAAAAAAAATTGAAAATTAAAAAAATAAATAATAATAAAAAAAATCATCATCATTAAATTTTTGGGAGACCAAAAATTTTTAAAGAAAAGAAAAAAATATATAAATTTAAAATTTAAAAAAAACAAACAAAAAAAACAGCAAAAAAAAAAAGAGGTCACAATAACACAAAAAAAAAAGCCCAGGTCCATTTCCTTCTGAAGCCCAAAAGAACTGGCCCAACCCACCAGCCTGATCTAGTCCAACATAACCCTGCCCCAGATCCACCAATAACCCATCACTAACCTGGAGCAAACATCGCTTTCCACCCAGTTTTCCTTCTGTAATTTGCTTTCCCTTTCCCCGTATCTATGCGTTTTCCTGTGCTGTCTTGCCCTGCTCCACACGCCTCTGCAAACCACTCCCACATTTGCTCTTCACGCCTATCTGCTTCACTGTGGTCCCTCATCAAAGCTCGCATGTCCTCCTGCTTCATCATTTCTGGCAATCGTGCCTCGGCAGCTGCTATTTTCTCTGGTCCCTCACGTATCTACACACCTTCGGCCATGCGCGACCAGCCACCTGCTACACTGCTGGTTCCCCGCTGCTCCACTCCTTTACACCACGCCTCTGTACCGCCCAAACCCAAACTCTGAAGCACTTCTCCATCTGCGACTATAAAACCTAGAAGCAGAATACGAAAAATGGGGGAGTCTGGAATTCGAAAAGGGGATTTCCTTCTATAAATCCGAGAGCTTTGAAGCCGAGCATCGAGGAGAATCACTACAGAATTAGAGGAAGAAACCAAGAGCATTTAAGGGAGAGGCCAATTGCAGAAAACCAAGGATTAATCGAGGAAGAATTCTTGTACTCTGAAAATCTGAATTTCAGGTTTCATCCTGTGATATTTTTTGATTCTGAATTAATTATGGCTATGTGTGTAAACACTGTATGATTGCGGATTTAGTATTTTTTTTTCTTTTCTTTCGTTTGGTCTCTATTTCGCCTTTTGACCTAAGTCTACAAGGATTTTGTTTGCGTTGGTGATTCTGGGTTTGTTCCTAGCTATGGTTCTGTGTTAATTTCGATGTAGGTCTAGGTGATACCTAATTCTATGAGCATGTTTGTATTTTATCCGAGATTCATTATCCTTTACTAGGGTAGGGGTCGTGGGTCTCATAAATTAGTTCTGATTTTGGTTGGCCTAAGCTAAAATCTGTTAATCTCATAGAAACGACCTTATTTGGTTTCACTCTAAGTTAGGGGAGGTTATGCAGGTATTAGAATGGGCTTACATTGAAGTTTTAGTTTTAAAAAAAGGTCTAAAACTCAACTTAGAATTGATCTCGGTTTACCTGTCTTGCTTGGATAATCAGATGCTATTACTATGTGTTAAGCTTGGTTGGTTTGGTGGATGTCCTTATGATATTAATGCCTAAAACTGGGGTTTAACAGGATAATTTTGGTTTAATTCCTTGCCAACATTTTGGTTTACTCTATGGTTTGCATTTGATTTCCTGTCTGGGTTAAAGGGTTACACCAGTATGTTTTTTAACTGAGGTGCATAGCAGGTCTCAAATTTGGGTTTTCATTTAAAATAGGATATTGATTTACAGTGAAAATGCATAGGCTAATTTCTATTTCATCATGATGGTGTTATGGGTTGAATCTATTATAGTACTGCTGTTCATACAAAAGTAAGACCCTAAGCTAGATTCACTTGGCTCGCTGATTAGGCCTTGGTCAAAAAAAATTAATAAAAATGGATCCCATGTTGGATTGTTTCTCTATGAGTACTTAGAAATAGAATTTCCCTTAAGCTGGAACTCTTCTATGCAGTTTACTCTCATTTTGTTCAGTTCATGTTATCATCCAGACTGTGTTGGGTTGTATGAGTTGCCAATAGACCTGTAATATCGGTTTTATTGTATACATGTTCTAAACTTTTTAGGTATTTACTTAATTATTTTCCTTTCCTTAGCTTATTTACATAATTTTGATGGTTCATTTTTTTATCCCTTTTTTATTAATCCTTGGGGAGGCTACTGCAGTTCCTGGCTTAAATAAGGCATTTGATTTTCTTCATTAAAGTGTGTCATTTTTAAGGCCGTTGGACTCTAAGGACTTTAAGCAATCAAAAAGGCCCAACTCACCAATGAGGTTCCAAAAACCCAAATAACCATGGAGGCTCCAAAGGCCTAAGTTAATAGAAGGCTCAAGCCTAATGGGTTCCAAAGGCCCCAAAAAAAAAAACATCCTTAAAAAAATTCACAATAAGGCTCTAATGGCCCAATCCAAGGTTTTCATCCATATAATTTAAGCAAAATTCACTACTATTGATAAGAAGCCAAAATATTTTCAAAAGAAATTGTCTCTTTGCCTTATATTTTCATAAATTTGATTTGGGTTCTCATACTTTCAAAAAATTACATTTTGACCCTGACGTTTTTAAGAATTGCACTATGACCCCTAATTTTTTTAAAAATTATGTTTGGGCCCCCATTTCTTTTAAATCTCTTTTTCGCTTCATTATTTTTATAAACTTCACTCTTACAAACATACAAAGGACTTTTAGTATAAGTTTACCTTCTCCAAAGTTCTAATTTGCATAGGCACTCAATGGAGTTGTATACTCCCTGATGTCCTCTCGTTTATGAGCTTTCAATGGAAGTTCACTTTCCCTAAGATCCCGCTCGTTTCTTTTTCTAGACTTTCAGTAGAAGTTTATCTTCTCCGAAGTTCAGTTTTTCTTAGACTTTCAGTGAAATTTTATTTTCCCAAAGCCTCGGTTTCACAGGCTTTTAGTAGAGATATGTTCTCTCCAAAGTCCTAATTCGCTATCTAGGCTTTAAGTGGAAATTTAATTTCGCCTAAATGTCCTAATGTCTTTTTACTTAATCAACTTAACAAAACTATTTCAAACTACGTTGACCTTGATCCCTTTTGGGGTACGTAGGTACTTACTTGGTATAGCAAGTCTAATTATTTTTCCGTCTTTGTTCATTATTATTAATAAAAGGGGTAATTTAAATACGTTAAAATTTTTAAGCACAAACAATTTAGGGTAACCATCCTTAGGGATAGATGTTGTAGGTTGCCTAACACCTTCCCTACGCGTAATTAAACTCCCGAACCCTTCCTCTGGTTCCGAGGGCCAGTTTTCCTTCCTTTTTTTAAGGATCCCAATTATCCTTCTAATTAATTGGTAGCAACTCTCATTTTCTCTGCGTTTTCCCTTACGCGCCCAAAGTCATAAAGCGATGGCTATTTCACTGGCTGTCACATTGTGACAGTTTGGCGACTCCACTAGGGATCGAACCCAAAATTTATTTTCCTAAAATTAATAAATAATTTTATTAATTGGTTTATCCTAATATCTTTTTATTTTCTTTCTTAAGCTGTTTCACCTTCAGCTGCTACTTTGAGAGCAATGTTTTTTATCTGTCTTGATCTTTCAGTTTCGTCCTTCATGTAGTTGTTTTCATAGGCAAGTAAATTGCCTTTTAACTCATCATAAGACATTTCATTCAAGTTTGTTCCTTCTCGGATAGCTGCTATTTCGACCTGCCATGGTTGGTAAGTATTTGAAGTACTTTTCTAACTAGATCCTTATTGGAGTAAGATTTTCCCAAGGCATCTAGGTCATTGATTATACTAGACAACCTCTTAAACATATCCTTTATACTTTCATTTTCTTTTATCTTGGAAAGTTCATAGTCATGAACTAGTATATCAATCTTGGTTTCTCAAACCTTTATAGTTCCTTCATAGGTTATTTGTAGTTTCTCACATTTTTCTTTTGTTGTTTTACATCTAGATATATATCTTTCTGTATTCTTCAACATTTACAACACAAAACATAAGGTTAATTGCTCTAGCAGTTGTCTCCACTAGCTTGATGTCTCGCTCGTTCCACTCCTCAGGTTTCTCCATGACAATGCCATCTTTTGTTTTCATAGGTGTGTATGGGTCAATCTCTATGACTCACCAAACTTGATAGTCAATTGATTTAATGAAGATTTTCATCATTTCTTTCAAGTAAGTATAGTTGTTTCCATCAAAGAATAGTGGCCTAGTGGTGGAGTGTCCTTTTACCATGCTACTTGAATTCTTGATGCTGTTAAGATCTTTACTCTAGGCTATTAAACTTGTAAAATAAAGATCAAAGCTCTAATACCAATTGTTAGTTCAAATACGGTTAAGTAACCAAGAACGAGGTTGAATTGGGTGCTTTAAGTTTATAAAACTTTTTTGAGCAAGTAAAAAAAATTTCTTAAATGAGTAACCAAAAAACTTAGTTGCTCATTTTCAGTGACTTATGCAGATAAATTTTAACTGAAATATTAAAACACTTGGATACTTAAAAGATTAAACAGCTTGGTAAAAAGAATCTTTCAAGTGATAAGCTCAAAGATAAACTTCACCACATAATGATTTGAGTAAGTATATGAAGATTGAACTTAATGATAAGAATACTTTAAGCAACCAGATAAGAAAAACTATGAGCAAGTAAAAATTAATGAGAGATGAGAGCAAGGGAAACTCATACTAGGATATATAGTGGTTTAGATCCAACAAATGCTAAACCCGATGTTCACTTTCTAAGCCTAAAGTAAGAGAACTTTCACTATAAGGGTATTAACAAATTACAAGAACAAGCTTGTCACAATCTTACAACTAACACCCTGGTTAACCTATTTCCCACTGAGTTTTTCCCAAGAACCCAACCAAACTCAATCACAGGCTTAGGCATTCACAGCTTTTTACCACCTTGGGTAACCTCACAACCACTAGGTTTTTCCACTCAAGAACTTAACAAAACTTTAACATAGGCTTAAGCAATCGTAGCTTTTACAATCCTCATCGGGTAACCTCTCAACACTAGATTTTTCACACAAGTAACCAAGTAAACCTCAAAGGATAGATTTTGAATGAATACAAGTAATCTCAGGCTCCCTTAAGATAATCAAATAGGTAAGGCTCAATGGAGATATGTTTTTCTAAGTGCTTCTAACACAACGAATATGGTTTCACTATCTCGGCTTTTATTTTTGTCCCTCTAGTTCATTTTCTGCTTCTTCGAATATAGCATATTTATACTCGTAGATGTGGCAATTTTTCTTCACTAGCCGTTGAGTTCATGATGGCTCTGCAATAAGCTTTGCAGCTACTTATTATGTAATGACCACCTACGTAAATTCTTAGTCAATGTCTTTCATTGGGAATTTCCATTGTTCCAAATTATGCTTAAGTTAAAGAATAAATGCTAATTATTTAATTAGAAAAAAATTTCTTTAGATCTATAAATTATTTTTAGTACGATGGTAATTAAAAAGAATGTTTTAATATAGTAATATAATTATTAAAAAAATTTAGAAATAAAAATATTTCTTGAACTCAGCGTAAATTCTTGTTGTTTAAGAATAACCCAAATACTTTTAAATTGTATGAAAGAATACAAGAGTTAGTGAAAATTATTTTAGTAAAATCACAAGTTTTTATCTTAAATTCCTTTGACATTAAGTTTTGAAAATATCTTGGATATTTCTGAAGCTCATCTGTAGAATGTCTGATGTTTTGGGTATAGTGTAGAAAAAATTGCCCTTTCTATTTGCATCCAGCTTCCCAGAGTGTTCTTAACAAGCTGTTTGTTTCAGCTTTTTTAGTGTAAAAGCAATTTTCTTTTAAAAAAAAGTGCTTCTACATAAAATTACTATTTATTTCGGCTTTTAAAAAATGTGCTTTTTTTAATTAAAAAAGAGTAATTCACCTACCTTTTTTAGAAGTCAGGATTTATAATTTTTGAAAAAAGAAAATCCAATGGAAGAGAGAGAATTTTTTTGGGACAAATATACCCCTAAAATATTTCACAAATTCTCTAAAAAGTACTTTTATATGTCATTTTTAGTAATTTTACATGCTCAAAAGTACTTTTATATTTTTACATCTAAATGCAAGATATCTATTTTTTTCAGTGAAATCACTTTTACATTACTACATTCAAACATCAAATACCTGCTTTTTAAAAAAAAAAATCACTTCTATTTGAAGCACCTACTCAAAAGCACAAGCTAATCCAAACTACCTCTAAATCTTACCTATATAAGAAAATAGATAAATGAAAATAAGCCAAAAAAAAAAAGAGGGGGCAATATCAGAACTCTCAGAAAACAGCTAGAATACTCTAACAAATGGCCTCACTTTCCTCCTTCACTTAATCTAGCTCTCCCTCTTTGGGATATCATCACCATTTTCTCTTTTCTTCTTCTAGCTCCAATGCTGCAATACTCGGCCAGCCTAGAAAAATTTTAGTAGTCGAGTACCTTCAACTACTTGCAGGAATGAGAGAGTGAAAGATTAAGATTTCTCCTCCATCTTCTTGGCTGGAAGAATGTTTCTCTGTGGCATACTATTATATCAAAATAAAGCAAAGATGGTGACAAAGAAATGAAGGAAATAGTCGAGTCTATTCAAGAAAATCAACTACTTAAATTTTTCTCTAAGTAGTCAAGTAAGCACAGGAAATTTGTTGTCATGGGGATCCCATTATCAGCCAACTAAACTCTACCTGGTGGCTTTAGAACACTTATAGAGGAGAAGAAATTTATAAGAAAATCACCATCTAGGATTTGGTCTCAAGTGGGTTATCAAGTTTCAAGGACAACTTGGACTTGTGGAGTATGTCCAAATCTTCAAAATTGGTGAGTGGATTTCTCTACCCTAGCTAAAGTTGTGTGATTGTTTGCTCATGACATGTTATTTTAATACATTGGATTTAAAGTATTCAAATTATATGTTTGTTTAGTCAAATAGTTCATAATCAAATTTTTCGGGAATAATTTGTCAAATGCTTAGGTTGATAAGGGTTAAATAGTTAAGTGTAATAACTCTTTAAATAAAAAATTAAGAAGTTTCACGATGTTAAAAGTTTGGAAACTCATTGAGGGATAAAGAATTTATTTTGGGTGCCTTGTGAATGTTTTATGGAAAAAAGTTTAATACTTGTTGGAGTGACTAAATTAAGAAAATGCGAGTGGAATCATCATGAAACTTAATTGATGTGACAAACCTTGGGCTTTATTTCATTGAGTAGATATATGTGATAAAGGTTACTTGATTGGTTTGCATTAGGTGAGCAAATATATATATACATGTATAAATTGTATCAAAAAAATAAGAAATTGGTGACTACAATTAGTTACATGAGAAACAAATTTTAGGGAGTTAGATATATACTTGAAATATTTTGTTTTATAAGAATTGATTAAAGTATTAATATTAGGATAATAAGGAAAAGGTTAATCACTTAGATGAAAAAGTATAAAGGAATGTGTTAATGATGAAGGGATTAGAGGTGTTATTGATCAAAATGAGGAATTAAAGTAATTGCATAATAAGGTTGTGTGAAAGTAAAACTAGAGTATTTAGGATAGAAGACAAGGAGCATGTATAGTGTTATCATGGTATACGTATGTCCTTCCAATGAAATGATTTTTTCATCAGTTATTCTAGATAAGGAATAAAAAGGAAATAATTTGATTTAGGTGTATAGATACCTTGTCCCTTGAAAGTATGATTGAGAATTTTATTCGATTCCTTTTGCCTTATTTATATTATTTCAAAGAAATAAGTCTTATGTTTCTACATGATATAAAATTATTTCGATTATTAGTCTATATATTACTAAACATTTAGATGTGAAACCGTATACGTGTCCATAGCTTCATTTGTCATAGAAACCCTAAAATATTTTCACTACATATGTATTTGATATAGGCATTTTACAGCATTACAAATTCTAAATTACCTAGTTAAATTTATAAGCAAACAAACTATTTTCTCATGGTCAACTTTTATGTACACGTACTCCCATTTTTCACATGGTTATTTGATATTCTATTTTATATGGAAGATTTACAAGTAATAAACTATTTTCATATGATACATGAAAGACCTTTTTGGGTCGATCCCTCAACTATTTCCATAGAGTAATCATAGGTGCTCCTAGCATATGGACTATCCATGGACTATAAAATTTGTTAGAACTTTGGGTTCGAGTCCCAAAGCAGTGATCAAGACCATAGATATTGTAAGACCATTGTTTGAGTCCTATGGCATGGAAACAGATGTACATGATATATGTTATATGTTACATGGAAGAGTTGCCTATGCGAAGAGTGACTATATTCATCCCTATACCATATGTATTTTCTCAATCATAAGTATGTGAATTTACAAGTACATAAAGTTTAATAGCGTGTAAGATTTAATGGATTTCTTATACATACATTACATTGATTTCACAAGTGTGTGCATATATATATATATATATTTAGTGGATTTTATAAGTCTACACTACATGGATTTTCCTGTGTATAAGTATATGGATTTACTATACATAAGTATATGGTGTTATATATATGTCATGTTTTCATAAGCATACATTACATGGATTTCATAAATATAGGTCATATGAATTTCACAAGAATAATCTTCACGAGTCTCATAAGTATGATTACATCTATCTCACAAGCATGAGCACATGGGTTTTGAGTATGAATACATGGAATTCACTAATACTTAAATTTATATGCTAACATTTTGTTAATTCAATTGTCACTATTACAAGTATGTAAATGTTCATATAATTAACTTCAAAGTATTGGATTATTCCTTATGTGTAATAAATTATTTGCTGACCAATTTTAGGAATGAATTGAGTATTAAGGCGTTATACATAATTTTCCCTTACTAGTAAGGTTAGTAGAACTAATGGGAAATGGGAAGATTATATTTCGATTATGATCTCTTATAGGTATGTTTGTATTTTGCAACTTGTGTACATATTAGTCCCTACATCATTACAATTTATAACCAGGAAATGATTTTATTTGAGAGATATACCCTTCAGTAAGGGGAGTTTCCACTCACTGAGTCTATATGACTCACTTTTCTTTTTCTTTAAAATTTTTAGGTCAAGGTGTGTGAATGACCAAGCTGCAATAAACCTTGGTGAGTTTTGTCTTTTGGTAGGACGAATAGAGCGAGACCTAAATGCTATAGACAGTTGGCTTAGGAACATACATAGTCCATCTTATCATAATGTGGCTAGTGTACATGCTCAGCGTTGAAGTTTGGTCTAGTGCTGCATAGGTTGTCAATTCTTGTTGTGCAAGTATAAGTGATGTATAATATGTGTTATGGTCATGGAGGCCAAATTGTATATCATTGTGGGCCAGTCCACCTTATTGGATCTCTATGTGTAATTGGGACATGATAAAAATATAGGAGAAATTCTATCAAACATTTTGTAAGCTCACCAAATTCTACATTCTATTATGCATATTAATTCAATTAGTTCGGTGCTCTTAAATTGCAAGTGTATATGTTTACATAAAGGCTTGTAGGATGCTATTGTAATGATAATATTCTATGTCAGTCACGTGCCTAAAATTAGGGCATGACATTTGATTTTGCAGCTCATAATTTCAAGGTCGTTTGATATAGATTTGTTTTCATCTATTTTGATCTTGAGTCCTCCATTTTTGAAACTTTGTATAGTGCTTTTGATCAATTTGCAAAGCTTATCGTATGGGTTTTGCAAGCTGCACAAGTAAGCTTTTAAATGGCATATAACTATCTTTCAATAGATACTTTTTTAAATAAAATATAATATCCTATTTTGACTTTTACAAAAATGCTTCTAGAAGATGTTTGTGCTTTTGTAAACAAAACTCTGAACTTTTCTTCTTTTAGTTTTTAGTCAAAACTTTTGTTTTATATTTTGTGTCTCTTTGAAAAGCTACAGTGATCCATCATAAAAAATATTATTTTAATTTTTCTATTACCCTTCTTGCTCTTTTCTTATATGGTGTTGCTTGCTCTTTTAAGCAATACTTATAGCTTACTTTTTTGACTTGAGAACATAGTTAGCTCATCAAGAAGAAAACAAGAAGAAATTATAGGAACAATATAGGAATATTACTGACTGATTTGATTTGGATAATAAAGCCCCAAAGCCATATATATTAGTATAGATAATTATATGTAAGGTAACCTTTGGAAATTTATTTCTAAAACATTTGAGAAAGGGACATATAAAAAAAATATTAATATTTTTATGTTGTTTAAGATATATGAAACATAAACATTAAAAATTCTATATATCTTAAGCTCAAATATCATATATGTTGCAGCTTGCGAAACTACAAAGAAAGCTGGACTACGATCAAGTTTGGAGGTCAAATGTATATTTAAGTATCTTCATAGAACAAAGAACTTCATGCTGGTATATTCAGGAAGTGATCTAGTTCTAGTTGGGTACATTGATTCAGATTTCTAGTTGATGTTGATTCTAAGAAATCAACATCGGGCTCAATTTTCACTCTAGGTGGTGCAACTGTCGTTTAGAGGAGTGTGAAGCAATCTTGCATTGCTGACTCTACCATGAAAGAGGAATATGTTGTAGCTTGTGAAACTACAAAGAAAACTGTTTTACTAAGCAAGTTCCTTATAAATCTTGCAGTGGTCTTAGATATGGATAAGCATATCACTCTCTACTGAGATAACAATGGAGTTGTGGCTAATTCAATAGAACCACGAAATCACAAAGTAAGTAAACACATTTAAAGAAAGTATCATCTCATACGAGGGGTAGAACGATAATTTTATCTTATATCATTGGATGGTTATAAGGGTTCATAAACACTCAATTTGCAATTGGACAACCAATACTAAATATTGGCTTATCATAATTTTAGGTTTTTCAAGAGTGCAACCATGAGTCTATGGTAGAATGATTTCATGGTTAATGAACTAGGGCTGTCTTCAAGAGATTAAGATAATCCTAAGTTCATTGGAGCTTGAAATTCCTATGTCTAAATGGATTGCCCATCTAGCTTCGTAGAATTCAATCCATTTAAGTTACAAGAACATTTCTTATAGGTTTATATGATGGTTTTTAGTGTTTTAGGGTCTTTCTTAATTAAGATAAAAGTTGTCTTAATTTGAACAAAACTTATCTTGAGACAAGAGTTGTATTAAGTGATAGAAATGTGTTTTAAAAGAGACAAGAGTTGTCTCATCATTTTTGGACACATTTTGTTTGTCTCATTTTTGGACAAACATTTCCTTAGGACAAAAGTTGCCCTAAGTGTGCTTAATAATGTAAGAACTAGTTGTCTCAATTAAGACAAAGGTTATCTTAAAAAGACAAAGAATTCTTACATTACTTATCATGTTAAGACAAGAGTTGTCTTAATTAGACAAGATAATTTTAAGACAAGGCATGTCTAAATTATGACAAGTGTTGTCTCAATTTAGACAACCATTGTCTTCATAGAAATTTGAAACAAATCAACCTTCAATATCTCATGAAGGATTTCGGCTAAACCACTCATGAAATCAAATTTGATTTGTTCAAATTAATTTATCCTAAGTGGTTAAAAGTCAAAGTGTATTAGGATAAGAATTGTGAAGAGTTATGATTCCTAAGGTTTATTTGATAAATAATTAAATCTATTAATATCTAATTTCCCTATGAAGGTGGCATCCACTTGGTGAGCCATTAGGATTATTGGTTTTTGAATACAACTAAAAGACTAGGGCTAAGGTTAATATAAATTTAACATTAACCCCCTAACCATACACACACAAGAGAGGTACATTGGAGGTGTGAGTTTTTTGAAAGAAAAAAAAATCAAGTGTGTGACACAATCTACAGGAGAATTGAGAGCTTTCCATTCAGCCACAAAGGTTAGAAACATTAGAGTGCCATCATATAATTGTTCTTTTGTTCTTCTAACCTATTTTCACCATAAGTTCTTTATATTGAAACAATTCATAAAGAATTGTTGGTTAATACGATTGGTAGAAATGTTTTCATTATTCCTTGTGGCTTCAAAGGTATCATTCTATCCCTTCTGAATTCATGCAAGTCGTGTGCACTATATGTGATTATTTATTTCGCTACATTTTCTTGTATGCTATGGTTTAAATTTTTCTTAAGTCCATGCTTGTACCAATATCACATAAGCTTAAAATTTATATTCGACACTTTGAACATTGAGTTTATCCCTAAGGTAAATGAACCTATTCCCTAGCAGGGCTTTAGTCAAGGTGTCAGTTATCTGTTCACTGGAGCTAATGTGCTTCACTAACACTTGTTTCTAAATAACCTTTTCTTTCACAAAGAACAAGTCTAGTTCTATGTGTTTTGTCCCCTGATG
Source organism: Ceratonia siliqua (assembly GCA_034509205.1). Lineage (NCBI taxonomy): Eukaryota > Viridiplantae > Streptophyta > Magnoliopsida > Fabales > Fabaceae > Ceratonia > Ceratonia siliqua. The sequence goes on from JASKGM010045104.1 coordinate 14,017, forward strand.
CAATACATGATTAGTAGAAAGTGAAAAAGTACTGAGATTATCATAGTACACTAATGGAACTTCAGTTTCTGCCACTTGTAACTCAGAGCATAGTGACCTAATCCAAGTGATCTCAGCTACTAGGCTGGCTAGGCTTTGATATTCTACTTCAGTACTTGACCTTGAGACTACATTTTATTTCTTATAGGACCAAGTGATTAAATTTAAGCCAAAGAATACACAATTGCCGATTGTGGACCTTCTATCATCTATATCATCCCTTTAATTAGCATCACAGTAGCCAGTTAAGTTGAGTTGCTTAGTTCTTTTTAGATGCAGCCTATGATTTAGTGTTCCTCCTAAGTACCTCAAAATTAATTTGATTGCTGCCCAGTGTGACCTCAAAGGAGATTGCATGAATTAACACACTTGATTAACAGAGTATGCAAGTTTTGGTCTTGTAATAGTAACATATTGTAACTCTCCAAGAATGGATCTATATAGTTAAGGATGATCAAAGGCATCTTCTACTTGTGCTAAAACTTTTCCACTTGTACCCATGGGAGTAGCAGTTGCCTTTGTAGCTGCCATGTTAGCTTTTGCCAATAAATATCTGATGTATTTGGACAGTGATAGAAATAAACCACCATATACTATTGATTGAACTTAAATCCCAAGGAAATAATCAATATTGCCTAAGTCTTTTAAGGCAAATTCCTTGTTCAAGTTTGAGATTAACTCTTTTATAGAAGCCTCTGAGGTGCCATTTATTAATATATCATCTACATATAATAGAATGTAAGTGACTCTGGTATTAGTGGCTTTGATAAATAATGATTGATCACACTTGGCTAATACAAAATTGAATGAGTACAGAGTTTGTGTAAGTCTTGAAAACCATACTCTAGGAACTTACTTAAGCCTAAGAAGAGCCTTATCAATTTTGCAAACCATATGTGATTTCTCTTTCTTCTCAAACCCAAGTGGTTGTACCATGTAAACAACCCATTTAAGAAGGCGTTATTAATGTATAACTGATGGATCTTTTAGCCTTGAGCTAATGCTAAAGTGAGAATCACTTTAATAGTGATAAGTTTAACTGCTGAACTAAAAGTTTTAGAATAATCAAATCCTTCCATTTGGTGAAAACCATTGGCCACCAACCTTACCTTACACCTCTAAAATATACCATCTACATTATGTTTCTCCTTGAAAACCCACTTGCACCCTATAGCATTTTTCCTTGTGGGAAGTGGAATTAAGTGCCATATCTTGTTTCTGAGTAATGCATCAAATTCATTTTGCGTAACAAGCTTCCACTGAGGCTATGACATGGCTTCCTGAACTAAAGCAGGTTCATCTGGGAGTAGGGTACCAATGTAAGTATTGGCCCTAAAGACTCCATATTTTGACCTAGTAACCATAGCATGGGAGTTTATAGCTTGGGAATTAGATTGACTGGTTAGAGCCTGCTCATTAGTGACATATGGCTCACTGTCTTTAAATGAAATTTGAGGACCTTGTGTATCTGTGGCCTCTGGCTATGCTGTTGAGTGTTATGGTAAATTATCATCTAGATCAATAGGATAGGTAATGGCTACTGAGTTACTGTCTGTAGCATAGTTAAGGAGGTTGTATGAGTTATCGAAAAAATTTACAAGTGATGGTGCTGTTATGGCCAGTAGTACTGTGCTTTAAGAATTGTCATCCTTGTTAGATACTTGTTGGCTCAATGTTACATAAGGGAACTCATTCTCATCAAATAGTACATCTCTTGAGACATAGATTGCACTAGAAAGATCTAAGCACTTATACCCCTTGTGTTGCATGTTGTACCTAAAAAAAGTGCATTTGACATATCAAAACTACAACTTATGTTTATTAAGGGTTTGGTGTTTAGGTAGCATGCACACCCAAAAAATTTCATATGTACATAGTTAGGTTTGACATTGAATAGCAACTCCAGAGGTGACTTTTGTGCTATATTAAAGGAAGGCATTCTATTAAATAGATACACAGAAATTGTGAAAGCATCACCCCAAAATATTATAAGTGCAAAAGCCTTAGCCATTAATGTTAACACTATTTCCACCCCATGCCTATTCTTTCTCTCAGCAATTCCATTTTGCTCAGATGTGTGTGAATATGATGTCTTCTAGCTTATACCTTGTTCTTTAAGGAATGGTACAAAAGCTCTAAACTCTCCTTCCCAATCTATTTAGAGAGCTTTTATTTTAAGATTCAACTGATTTTCCACTAAGGTTTTAAAGTCCTTGTGAAGAAACAATAAGAGAAGGTCCCCATAAATCAATATGAACTAGCTGCAGTGGCTGTGTGTACTGTGTTTTGGATAAGGGAAAAAGGGAATTTGTGAATCTTCCTAAGGTAGCACGATTCACAAAATTCAAAATCCTCTTTATTGATAGAAGGTGGTTTACAAATTTTAAGAACTTGATTCACAACCTTAGAGGATGGGTATCCTAATCTACAATGCCACTTTTAAAATATAGATATATTGCATTGGGGTTTTTCAACTAAACAATGAACATTACCATCTACATAATGACCTGCATCATGAGGTGTACTGTGAAACAAGTATAGTCCATCCTTAATTTTCCCTTTGAGCAAGGTAGCCATGGTATCCTGAGATTTAATAAAGCAGTTATAAAGGTGAAACTAAAAAAAGACATGATTGTCTCTAGCAAATTTTGAAACACTGAAGAGATTCTTTGTAATATTGGGAACATGCAATAAATTCTTAAGGACAAGGGCAGTAGCATGAGATAAATGTATAAAAGATTGAACAGTGCGTTTGATGGCCAAATCTGAAACATCCTTATTTTTGAGTTTGGTACTGCCACTGTATGTTACTTTGTCCATCAAATTACCAGCATTAACAGTAACATGGTGAGAGGTACTTGAATCTGTGTACCAGTCTTAATTAGAGGCAGCATTTGACTTTGCAAATTGATTAACACTAGGTTCATTCATGGCAGACATGTAGGCTGTGGGTTTAGCATATAAGTTTCTTGAACTGCCTAGTTGCTGACCTTCTAGTGGTGCTTGGTACACTGAGCTATACCTGTGGTAACAATAATACTTATGGTAACACTGAGCTATTTTGATTTCCTCCCCTAGCATAACCTTGATAAGATGTCTTTACTTGATTCCTCTTATCAATTTGACTTATGGCTACATTGGTAGCAATTTGATCCACACTTTTACTCTTCTTCAACCTGCTTTCTTGTGTAAGCAGAGTGGCTTCAAGGTTTTCAACTGTATAAACATCACTCTTATAGAGCATAGCAGTGAAAAATGAAAAAGACCATCTAATATGGCTTTAATGTGGTCATTCTGGGACACATGGTTGCCGATTAATGCAAGGGAATCCACACAATGTTTAATCTTCACTAGGTACTCATTGACTGCCATTGTTCATTTCTTGATATTGCTTAATTAAGTCTATATTGCTTGATCTTTTCTCTTATTTGAGATGCAAAGAATGTCTTAGCTTTTTCCCAAATTTTGAAGGCATGCTTGCAACCTACCATGCTAGTTAACATACTCTCACTCATGGACAAAAGTATCCAAGAAATGAGTAATTGATATTTTTTCTCCCAATCTCTAAACTCCGGGTTAATCCTCTCACATTCTTTGTCTTCTGGTGAACAGAACCTCATCGGCATTGCTCATGGACCTTTGATGAAGGAGTAAAGATCATGACCATGGATAGTGGCGGCTATCTATTAATGCCACAACAAATAGTTGTTCTAATCTAGCTTGATCACTAGTGAGTGTGAAAACAAGATCAAGGAGGTCTTCACTCCTCCATTGATAACAGCAGTGGATGGAGTAGCTAGGTGCTTCCATGGCAAGCCTTTATGGCTCTGATACCATGACAGAGAATCAGAGAAATAATAGGGACAGAGAGAGTTTTTGAAGAATGAATCAATTGGTATTGAATCAAGAGTAACTGAGATACATGTATGATAAATCAATATTTGTCCTATTATTTTGCTATGCTTTTTATTCTTTTTGTTGCGTTTAATTTTAGAATTAGATTACTTTGAGTTTTTGTTTAGGTATTTGCAGGAAGTGCCAAAGGGAAGCTTGAAGTGTCTTATTTCTAACTAAAAAAAAACAAGATTTCCTCTATTATATTCCATCCTCCATTAAGATTGTTGAATTCTTTCTCCACCAAGAAATTCCTTTTTCCATTAAACTCCTTCCTCTACAAGGATTCTTCTTCCCTTTTTCTCTATAAATTCATCTTATTTTCCTCTCTTTTTCCATTATTTCTCACTATCTTCTTATTTCTTCTTCTTTTTCTTCCTTTCTCTTTTTTCTTTCTTCTTTTCTAATCGTCCTCTCTTCTCCCTCATGCATCCACTCATGGCAATCATCAACTTCACGCCATCTTGTAGAGACGAAGACTTTCTTTTATTTATTTTATTTTATCTATTTTATTCCCTTTTTTATCGTTTCAATATATTTGAGATTTTTGTAATTGAGTTCATTGGTTTGAATTTAACTATGAGAGATTAAATATATTATGGGTGTTTAGTTTAGTACTAGGAATGTATTGAATATTTTAGCGGATTAGTTTTTATGCAAGTTTATATTATTTCTTGTTAATTGTTCTTTATCCAGTTTAATTATAAATTTTGGAGTGATCATCTCTTATTTGTAATTAAAATTTGGATATGAGAATTAGGCATTAAACACATCATTTGCACTTAATTGAGCTCTCTTAAACAAGAGTATAAATTAAATTCATTGGTTTAATTTAATTTAGATGGTTGTTTGTTTTTCCTTGTACTAAATTCAATTATCTAAATAATTATGTGGATCAATAAAATTAGTTAGTTGATTATAAGTGAGTGCTATTCATAATCATCTAGGTTTTCTAGTTTTAGTGGAAAAAACCAATAATCTCAACTTAGGAATTTTAGTTTAATCTGCCTAATACTTCAAAGCAAGAATGGTTAGCTAGCTTAACCCCCATTAATTTCAATAGGATTTTATTTTGTATTGTTTTATTTTTTAGTGTTTGGTAAATTTTAGTCTTAAAGAAGATAATTAAGAATTTAAACCACTGCAAGTCCTTGAGAGATCGACCTCAGAGTAAACTTATCATTAGACTATTAGTGATTTGTGCACTTACGAGTATTTAAAATTTGCACATCAAATTTTTGGCTCCATTGCCGGGGAATTGGCGTTTAATTTTTTAATTGTTTTCTTTAGGGATAAATTATTTGTTTGGTGTGTTTTGTTTGTTTCATTCTTTATGTATTTTTTATTTTTACCTTATTAGTATCTTTCTTAAATTTATTTTATTTGGTTTTTGTTTGTTATTATTTTTTATTGATTTTATCTTAAGATTTTTAGTTTTCAAGTGTTTTGCTTTTGTTTTTAGTAACTTAATTTCCTTGTTGCTCTTTGGCGCATGCAAGGTAGAAGATCCCAAAAGAGAGAACTTGTGCTTCCAACAGGCAACATACATAGGGTAACTGAGAATGTGAGGAAGTTGACTATAGTTAATTAATTACATCCTACAGTAGAAGAGGAAATAGTTAACATAGAGTGCGAGAGATTAGAAGCAGTTGAGAGACAAAGGATGATGATGGAATATGCAAGGTCAATCATTAGTACTGCTACATTTTACATCCAGTTGAGGGATGCTGCAAGAAATTATGAGCTTAAAAATATTCGCTACACTATGTTGCCTGCATTCTATGGTATTCCTAATGAAGACCCTTTGAATTTCATAGGGATCTTTATGCAACAGTGCAAAAATTTCCTCTACAAGGACATAATGAGGACTAACTCAAGATGAGATGCTTTTCCTATACATTGAAGGATAGAGTTAAAGCATGGTTGATGACCCTTCCACCTGGTTCTTTGACTACATGGGAAGTGTATAACAAATTTATGGGAAAACTCTACTCTAATCAGAAGACTACTGAATTGAGGACAAAGATTTCCATGTTTACTCAAATGAAGGGAGAACCATTTCATGAAGCGTGAGACAGATTCCAACTTCTTCTAATTAAGTGCCCTCACCTCCATTACTCACTTCAACTCCAAAACCAATTCTTTTATGATAGGTTGACATTATAGTGTCAAGATATAGTTGACAATACAGTTGGAGGGGTTATGTGAGAGAAAATAACAGAGGAAGCATATGAGCTATATGAGATGTTGGCTGCAAACTCGCAACAAAAGAGCGTAAGAGAAAGAAAAGTTAAGGTGAATGAATTAAGCTGCAACAATAAGAAGATCCTACAAATTACAAAACTGACCAAGCAAGTCAAACTCCTCACTACCAGGAACTTTCCTAATCATAAGGTATGTGGAGTTTGTGGTATTTTTGGGCATGATGCTAATACTTGTTTTTTGTTTTATGATCCTTATATAAGTGAAGAACGAGAATAAGTCAATTTGATAGAGTCTTACCAACCAAGGCAGAGGACTGGTCCTTTTGCCAACACATATAGTCTTGGGTGGAAAAATCATCATAATTCCTTCTAGACTAATAATAACCCAAGATATGCTCAAAACTCAAGGCCAAACTAAGCCATACCACTCAATCAACCTAGGAAACCAGCCTGGGAAGAAAACTTGAATACCTTTATTCAAGTTAGCAGAGAGAACCATCAAAGACATGAGCAAAAGTTGGATCCATTAAAGGCTTCAATGAAGAGGGTAGAAATGCAAATTAGACAAATTGCAAAACATCTACAAGGTCATTTAGCAGGGAAGGTTGCCTAACCAACCCCGAGCAAGTGAAGGCTATTATAGTCTTTTGAAGTGGTAAAATTATAAATAAAGATTTTGATAATGAACGTTCTGATGATTTACCAATTGTTGTAGAAAATTTAAATGAGGATCAAAGGGAGAACAAAGTTCCCATGGAAAGTCAAGCCAAGGACCTTCAATCTTTTAGGCAGTCTAAGAACAATAAAGAGGAGCTTTTTTCTTCTCAATTAGTCCATAAGGCAGTAGATCCTTATAGACCTCCCATTCCTTATTCAAATATCTAAGAAAAGTTTCTAGTGCAATGCTCCAACAAAAATTGCCTCCTAAGCTGAAGGATCTAAGAAGTTTTAACATCAGCATCATTATAGGGGACCAAAAGATTGCTAAAGTCATGCTAGACTTAGGAGCAAGTATCAATCTCATACCTTATTCAGTATACTTGCAACTAAGTTTGGGAGAGTTTAAGCCCACAACTATATCCCTTCAACTTGCAAATGGGTCGATTAAATGTCTGAAGGGAATAGTAGAGGATTTGTTGTTGCAATTAGGCACACTTACTGTTCCCGTAACTTTGTGGTTTTGGAACTGACGAAGCCCCATCTGTGGATAAAACACAAACAATTCTTCTTGGTAGG
>JASKGM010045115.1:0-17155 GCA_034509205.1 Ceratonia siliqua
TCCCCCCCCCCCCCCCCCCCCCCCGGTTTTCCAAATAAGGAAATAATGGATTATTTACTTATGTTCCTCTCTCTCCTCCTGTCTCTATCATCAACAGGATGCTTCAACAAAGATTCTTGAACTCATGGATGGGAAGCCTGACCTCATCATTGGAAATTACACTGATGGAAACTTGGTGTCATCTTTAATGGCTAGTAAACTTGGAATAACTCAGGTTCAATCAATCACACAGCTAGATTTAGACATACTAGTAGTGTCAGCATATTCTTTTCCTCCTATTGCTTTGAACTAAAACTTCGATCTATAATAAATGAAGGCAACTATAGCTCATGCTTTGGAGAAGACCAAATATGAGAATTCAGATGCCAAATGGAAGGAGTTTGATGCAAAGTATCATTTTTCATGTCAGTTCACAGCTGACATGATTTCAATGAATGCAGCTGATTTCATCATAACTAGCACTTACCAAGAGATTGCTGGAAGGTAGGCATTTTCTTCTGAATCCTATGTCTCTGTGGACTCACTATGGTTGACAGGAAAGTAACTTAACTATGTTGATTCATCAGTAAGGATAAGCCTGGACAGTATGAAAGCCACACTGCCTTTACCATGCCTGGACTTTATCGAGCAGTCTCAGGCATCATTGTCTTCGATCCAAAGTTCAACATTGCTGCCCCTGGAGCTGATCAATCTGTCTACTTCCCTTACACGGAAAAACAACAGCGATTAACCTCATTTCATTCTGCCATTGAAGAACTACTTTATAGCAAGAATGACAACGAAGAACACATGTAAGTCTCTAACCAGTTTGCTCTCATCATCATTGTATATATGTCATCATAATGGCCTCATTCAAACTGAAATATGTTTGCAACAGAGGATTTTTGGCAGACAGGAAGAAGCCAATCATCTTCTCAATGGCTAGGCTTGATACAGTGAAAAACCTCACTGGCCTAGTTGAGTGGTACGCAAAGAATAAGAGGCTGAGGAGTTTGGTAAATCTTGTGGTTGTTGGAGGATTCTTCAACCCATCCAAATCCAAAGACAGAGAAGAAATTGCAGAAATCAAGAAGATGCATAGCTTAATAGAGGAATACCAACTCAAGGACCAGTTCAGATGGATAGCTGCACAAACTGATCGCTACCGCAATGGAGAACTCTACCGCTGCATTGCAGATACAAAGGGAGCTTTTGTGCAACCAGCATTATATGAGGCTTTTGGTCTCACAGTAATTGAGGCAATGAACTGTGGATTACCCACTTTTGCAACAAATCAAGGAGGTCCAGCAGAAATAATTGTTGATGGGGTCTCAGGTTTTCATATTGATCCCTATAATGGAGATGAATCAAGCAACAAGATTGCTGATTTCTTTGATAAGTGCAAGACCGATTATGATTATTGGAACAGAATGTCGGCAGCTGGTCTTCAGCGTATCAATGAATGGTAATTCTTAATGAGCCAGAGTACTTCACAAACTTCAAGGATAAAATTCTCAATTTCATTTTTGTTTCCTTTGCAGCTACACATGGAAGATATATGCAAAGAAAGTCTTGAATATGGGATCAATTTATGGCTTTTGGAGAAGATTGAATAAGGAACAGAAGTTAGCAAAGGAAAGATACATCCACATGTTCTATAATCTCCAATTCAGGAAGTTGGTGAGTTGTTAGGAAACTGGATAGTCTCATTGTTTCTTTCTTGCTTTTGAATTCAGTAGTTATTGAACTAGTGGAAATTTTCATTGCATTGCAGGCAGGAAACGTGCCCATCCCTAGTGAGGATCCCAAGGAACCTATAACAATGGGAAGCCAAAAGCCAACAAAACCAGCAGCAAAACCTAGACCCAAGGAGAAAATTGCGGCACCTCATTACCAGCTACCAGCAATACCACCCAAAATTGATTCTCAGCCAACTTCAAGGCAAGTCACTTCATGCAAGTACACCTTAAGGGACAACCTACAAAATGAACCAAGATTTATATTTTCTTTTCCTTCCCTGACATTTTTCCTTGTTTAATCCAACCTTGCAAAGAATCCCTGTTATAAGTTAAGAACCTAGAAGCTTATAGCCTAAACTAAGTAACAAAGACAACTATTTGCTCAAAATTTTTTGGCACAAATCTTTTGATAAGCTGTTAAAAATTGTTAGTAGATTTTGTATGGGTGTTGTGTTTACTTGTCTTTGTTTAGGCTTCTCAAAGGGTTCTCATTTGCAGGGATGAAGGTTTAGATCAGGCATTACTTGATTCTAAAGAAAGTGGCGATAGCGGCTATGAATTTAGTTGGTGGGTTTCCATAATTGCTTTTGTGTTCATCATTTGTTACTTTCTTAATAATTTGTATAGTCTATTCACATGGACGCAGCAATATCAGAGGGAGTGAGAATAACTATATATATTGCTGAAAGACGGCAACTATATTTCCTTTATGTTGTAAATAACTTCAATTATAAATAAGAGACGCACTTTCTCTGGTGCTCGTTGGAATGGCCTGTGGTACATGATTCATCCCATTTTAGCAAATGTCCTCTTATTGATATACAAAGAAATAGTTGCAGCTCTCAAAATTTTCTTATAAAAAAATTCCTCTCCTCCCCTATGATCCTTCTTAAAATCATCTGATTTAAAAAAAAAAAATCCATTGGCACTATGTGAAATTAAGATTATCTGATTTTTATAATAATAGAAGTAAAAACATGCTTGATATACATGAACACAAATCATCATATAAAATAAAAAAATCAGTAGCTAATAGCCACTATGATCCTTATTAAAACTAAATGAGGTTTTCTAAAGTACAATGATATAATCAAGTTCTTTGATGTTAGCCTGGCAGAGGATTTGATTTAATCGTTCCTCAATTTGAAGTTTTTTCTTGAATAGAACAAGCAAATTAGAGCTGTTGGACAATGCGGGGAAGTGAAACTGAAAACTCTACTTTATGGGGTGTTCTTTGAAAATTTCATACACTTCTGGTTGATGTTCATCTGTCAGTAATTTTCAAATAAATTGTTCTCAACAGCTGATATCATTCTTAGACTCCTAGTCTGATTTTCTTGTATAATTATGGAAATGATTTTCTATTGTTTTTTCTTATGATTCTCTGTTTTCTTCTCTTACTCCGTTTAGTAGTCAAAGATGAAATATGCAAGACCGTAATATAAGAACTTGGTTATCATATTTATGCAAGTTTATGCAAGTGTAAGCCCTCCCTAAAGTTGTTTACAACTATAATGCATTTTTTATGATTTGTATATATTTAACAGTAAAAAAAAGTCATTTTGTTTAATATATTTTTTAAGTGAATTCACATGAGTTGGGATACAATTATAAATTATTTTTAGCAGTAATGGTTGACAGTTTCATCCCTAAATTCCAGTAGAACGTTGAGTTTTGATTTCTCTAAATTCTCCAAATTTGGCCCACATGGAGAAAGAGGAGGAAGTTCATTTTCTTAGGGACTTACTGGTTATAGTCATAGATTTGCTTCTTGCAATTTTGGAAACTTTCAGAATGCTTGTCCTTGGCAATCTCCCCCCACCTTCCTTCACCACAATTATGGCTTCATTTCAGGGCTATGTTCATTTATTTATCACATTCTCAACAAACAAAAAAAAGGTTTTTGGAGTTACAAAAATGGGTTTTTCTTGAATTTCACTTACTTGTTTGGACATATTTTTTGAGTACTGTATTTCACCAACAGCCTCCACCTCAGTGTCGGCCTTACGGTGGCGTCAAGGTTTTAATTTCAACATTCATACACCAATTGTTGAAAATTTTAATTTTTGAATGTTGATAAATGTGTGTCAATAATTGTTTTAATTATTAAAATGAAAAATTATTGTCTTGGTACCAAATGATCTCAATTTGTATTGTGTTGGCAGCTCCATATAATAGTTGAAAATATTAATTGCTAATTGTGTGGCCAATAATTTATTGGGCCTTCCGTGTAGAATATTACCCACCGTCGTGATTCCTGAATTAGACGTTTACACGTCAAATCGGTAGGTAATAGGTTATAGGTACGATGCAAATAAACGTTTAATTAAGAAATTTCTAATTAATTAGTAGTTAATACAGTGATTAAGAAGATTGAGGTATTCTCTTTGGCTTTTCAACATCAGCCCTGATGCTGACGTGTTATCCCCTTTGGGCTTTGGCCTTTCCCCTTTGCCCATTTCCCACTATCTTTTCCCTTCTCAAAATATAAAATCAAAATACAAACCACGCATCCCCATATATGGAATAATGTTTCACTTCAAAATTATAAATATTAATGCACTACATATTAAACAACGTGGAATTTAATTAACCTTATATAATGTGTAACATGAAAATTTCAGATGTTTATTATATTACATCTGGTTTAACAATGCACATTCAACCAGATGTTAGGTAAGAGTATATTATTGAACTCATACGTAACTTAAAAAATATTAAATTCTAATAATTGATATTGAAGTTACCTTCAAAATTAAGAGTTGTAAATTCAACTCCTAATTGAAATTAAACTAATTAAAAAATTTTACTAAAAAAATTATAAAATATTATTATCGAATACAATACATTTTTTTAAATACTAACAAATAATTTATTTTAAAATAAATGAGGAAGATTCTTAAAGTCTAAGTTAAAGATAAGGTGAAGCTTACCCTATAGTCCCATTTTAATATTGTAGGATAAGTTGTATTGTGTAGATTTTTAATTTTTAATTTTTTAAAATTTTGATATTAATTAATTATTTTATATATCATATATTATTTTAAAATTTTTTTAATTTTTTACTTATAAATGAATAATACTAAAAAAATTATAAATAATAGTATAAATAAATGTATGGTATAAAAAACAGTTAATTAATATTAAAAAATAATAAAAAAACAAAAAATAAGAAAATAAAAAGTCAACACAATCAAACTTATCTTACGCCATTTGGATGATAGCCACCTCCTAAGGACAAAGCACATAAGCCCGTCGACATTCCAACTATGCAGGCGTTGGTATGTCATTTAATTGATACGTATATTCTGTATTTAAATGGCAAAAACCTACAAAAGGCTACAACATAGGAGTCAAGAAGTGGGGACAAACTTTAGGTGCAATAAAATAAAACTTAGGTTTGGTAATATTTTATGATTTTTATATAAAAGTACTTAATATCATTTAAAAAAATGAAATGAAATGATATATTATATAGGATGGAGGTTATCCTCGCATAAAAAAGAACAAATATTATTTGGGCGTCGTTGGCTGCCTCTGCCAATGTCAATTGGAGAATTGGAACCAAACCCAATTGGGACCACGACAGATTCGCATACGTTTCTGCCTACACCAACCATCAATATTATACCAAATTGCTTTCTAGCATTTTTTTTTTATTTTTTAATATTTTTTAAAAAATAATTTAAAATAAATAAAAATGAAAAAATTTCATAAGACAAATATTCAAAAAATTATTTTTTCTTTTTATTTTAAAAAAATTATAAATAAATTTTTACGAGTAACCATACTCTTGACATTCTAATTATTCTTAACACACTACTATCAAATTATATCACACACTGGAAAATTAATTGATTTAAAAATATTATAAATAACTAATTTTATTTACTTTTATAATCTAATATAGTCATTTACAAACATTCCTATTGATCCAAACACAATTTATTGTTGTATTTTAATAAGCAGTAGTTTAAATATTTTTCTTAACAGGACCTTAATCATTGATTGTGATCTAATAATTAGTGATTTGGTAGTTTGAAAAAAAAAAGCATTAAATTAACATGGATTCTCCTATACGTTTATACAAAAGTTCACATTATTCAAAAGAAGGTTCCTCTTAATCAGCAGCCTGGAATTGACAGATTAATCCTATCCTTCTAAACCCCATTTAATATATATATATATATGATACATTTAATAATTAATTTAATTTTAATCATTTATTTTTAATTCAAGGTTATTAAGTCCTCCACCTACATGTTTCGTCTTTGGCCTTGACGGCTTGACCCATCTCTCTGCCTTATCAGTACCCCTCAAGTTATCAAATTGAAGTGTTCATGGTAAAAGTGAATCGTTTCTTGTTTTTGATAACTTCCTTCCATTTATTTGCACAATAGCCATGTGATCACTGACCACCAAACTCTGCCAATTAGCAACTTCATGAAACTCTATATGCCTCTCTACATATATATATATATACAACGTGTACATGTTGGTACTGAAGACAGACGAGTACTGAAGATAAACAAAAAGCTTAGGTACCAGGCCAGTTCATTGATCAGAAATGAAGGATTCGGTCGTATCCGGCTGCTCCGGCAACCATGGTTTAGTCGGAAATGGTACGCGAATCACTATGTTCTTACTGGGGTTCTCAGTCTTGGGGGTGTTTGTCTGTAACACTGCCTCTCCCTTTGGATTTCCGGGCATCTCGTATTTCTCAATGAAGGTGACTGTGTCTCTCTCTCTTTTCTGAGTCAGATTGCATTTGATAATTGACATCATGCTCTCTCTTCTTAGAATTCGAAAACGTGATGAAGAGAATCGGAATTCTGTGTTTGGCATCTCTTTCTCATATATTCTGGTTTCGCCAATCAGTAAAAAGAATAAAGGAATCTCAATTAATTCTGGGGTTTGCTGCTTCTCCATGCTCGTTTGCTCTTACTTCCTCTCTGATTGAATCAAACCCATTTTGTGTTTTGGATTAATATGGACATTTTTCCAGCCACCTTGCGTTTTATTTATTTTTCACTAAGGTTTCAACTCGGAATCTTTAATTTGAGAGAATTAAGATTTCAATAGGATTGGTTTAGTTTGGGAACCATGGTTTTTGAGTCAAGTGTTTATGGTTGGTTGTGATATCTGAAAATAAGATTAATGGAGTTGAGACGGAGATATAGGGGTTCTGTTATTAAAGATTAAGGAATAGTAATTTCTGGGATTCTCATAGTCATAGGTTCTGGTGAGAAGAAAGGGGCGCATATGGCGGCTGATTCTGAGCACAGTTTCAAGCTTGATGGCCTATATTTTTATCACTATTCAATTTTTTACAAGTCAAATTACCAGAGGAGTGATATTTTTAATTTTAAATACAGAGAATTCAAATATGTAATTAAACAATAGGAATTATATAAAAATGTCGTTTTCATCTGTGGTCTTTGTTAGTATCAAGTTTGGAAGTGTTGGAGTGGGCGAAATTTCTTGAGGGTATAGGTCATTCTTAACGTTGATAGGCCACTCCTTTAAGAGTTAATTGGCATGTGATTCTAATTAGAAAGTGGTAATGACTAAAATGTCTCCCTACCACCAACTCTACGGGGGTTTCAAATTTCAGTTCATACCTTCCCTAAATCCTCACTCCCCCATCTCTCTCTCTCTCTCCAAATAGGATCTTCTCCTTTTCTAAAATCGTATGTGGAATAATTTTATGCTAGTTATAATATATCTTGATATTTTGTTTACTATAGTAATATTCATTATAAATCAGATTAATTTAATAATTACTAGTATCATTAATTAAGCATAATATCAATATATTTATGAATTACAAGAATAATATGATACCTGTGTTAAAATATGAATGTCTCTAAAAACATTAATTAAAGAAGATTTTTTTTAAATAATTAAAAAGTAATTTTGTTCTTATTAATGAATATAAAGATTGACACGTAATTTTACATTTACTAAATTGTTTTTTTCTGCCATGTGTGATGAAAGGAACTGATCTGAGAAACTAATTGTCAACTAAGTTTTCTTCTCAGAAATCTGAACTTGCATTCCTGACTGTTTAATATAATAATATATAATGCTTGCTCGTCCTTGTGATTCTATAGGATAAGACTGAGTCAAAGCTGGAAAGTGTTCTGAAGAAAGCCTCGACGGATGAGAAGACAGTGATAATTGCAACTCTGAATGATGCATGGATAGAACGAGGTTCTATATTTGATCTTTTTCTGGAGAGTTTTCGAATAGGGAACCAGACAGAGAAGCTTTTGAATCACCTGGTTCTAATAACTTGGGACCAAAAAGCATATACTCGTTGCTTAGCTTTACACCCACATTGTTATCAAATGGAAACGAAAGCTGCAGGCGATTTCGGCGTCGATGCATTTTACATGACTCCTAAGTACCTGCACATGATGTGGAGAAGAACTGAGTTTCTGGGTTTTGTTCTTGAGATGGGTTACAACTTTGTCTTCACGGTATGTTTCCTGGGAAAATTCCCACAAAAATTTAGAACACTTACTCACTTGTAAAATCTAGATGAATCGAATTGAATTGTTTTGATAGCTCTATTTATTCTAGATTTGTAAACCAATTTTCTTTCGTTTTTTTTTGCTTTGCAGGATTTAGATATAATGTGGCTTCGAGACCCATTTCTACAATTTTACAAAGATGCAGATTTCCAAATTGCTTGTGACATTTTCAATGGCAACTCCTATGACCTAATGAACCTGCCAAATGGAGGGTTCAAATACGTAAAGTCTAATCCTCGAACTATCCAGTTCTATAAGTTGTGGTTCAACTCCAGCAAAATCTACCCAACCTTGAACGATCAAGAAGTGCTCAACATGATCAAAACCAATCCCTTGGTTTCCGAATCCAAGATGAAGATTAGGTTCCTTAGCACTGTTTATTTTGGTGGGTTTTGTCAGATTAGTGAGGATTTTAACCAAGTTTGTACTATGCATGCCAATTGCTGTGTTGGTCTTGATAACAAAATCAACGATCTTAAGGCTTTGCTTGAGGACTGGAGAAAGTACATGGCATTGCCTGCAAATGAGAAACAACAATCACATCCTTCTTGGAGCGTCCCTCAAAGTTGCAGGTAAATGAAAAATTATTTCATATTCGTAAGGGGTCGGTGGTATCTTAAACAAGATACCGATACTTTTGAGTACTGAAAAAAAGGTTCAAATCTACGACTATGATTTTGCAGAATTTTGACAAGTTTAATCTTGATAGACTTCACTGTGTTGCTATTTTTAACATGTTTTTCTGCTTCCTCTACTTGAATTTTCCATATTATTGATCTGAAGAACGTCCTTCCAACGTAGCAGCCAAAACAAGAGTAATGGGGGCTAGTGATGGATTTCACATATACCTAGCTGGTTGGATGCTTGTAGCAAGAGGTATGTAGAAGTAGAACTATTTGCAAAAATTGCATTTAAATTATGAATTATGAATGGTTGGATGAATCAGAAAGAGTTGAAATTTGAGAGGAAATTATTATAAATCTTAAGCGATTTAGAGTTACAAAGAATTAAAGATTTCATAAAAGCAAACCATGCATCTTATGATTTTTTTTTTTGTAATTCTACTTGTAACCTTAAATATAATCAATTGCAATATCCATGTGGATTCTCGAATCAATTTGTTACAAAAGTTGAAAAGATAAAGTTTTACGACGGCAAAAGGATTCATATTATATTATATATATTCTTCTTATTTAGCTCAATTGTTTTGAAGGGTTGGAGAAGTGAATATTTATTGAGGTTTTGGATCACAGCAAAAGTCTTGACAAAGCAGTTGTTTCCTATATTGGAAAAGAAAGCTGAAATATTGGGAAATATTTTGAAGATGCAGGAAATAGTGAGACTCAGGAAACTTGCTATTGTGAATTTCAATATTATTACTCATATACTTGAACATTCAGTCGGCCTAATTAACCTTTTATTAGTTTGAGTTGAAAAGTCCAACGCTTTCTTTATTTTATATATATATAGTGTTACATTAATTTGAATTTCTTCTACTTTTTTTATCATATTGTATATTATCTCAAGCAAAAAATTTTAAACTATATATATTTCTTTTATGATGTAAAGCATTGTGCATGTCTTGATCCCCTTTGAGTTTATCCTTGATCCCCAAAAGAGAATAAAATAATATATTTGCGGTGAGTTTTATCTTTATTTCATAATAAGAGAATGAAAACTAAGTGGCCAAAGATCCAATATGTTGTAATAAATTTAAGAAAAATATGTTTGATGTGTAGCAAAAGTTAATCTAGATTACTTCATGATATTAAATAATAATTTACTTAAATAAAATATTTAATTGTAATTGAGTAATATATTATATATATGTTTCTTCAGTTAATAAAAAAAAATTAACAAAACAAGAATAAGCTTTTGATTCATGATATTAGACTTATTTTCAATTAGACAAAATAACATGAATTATAAAAATTGGACAAAATATCTTTTATCCAAATTTACAATATGAACATCAAAACGCCTGAATATTTCTATTCTAAACATTTGCTACCAAAAATCTAATATATCGAAGTCATAAAATTCATTTTTTTTTTTAAAGAGAATCTTATTTGCTACCAAAATGAGTTTTAATTCAAAAATATAATTTTTAAAAAAGATCTAAACTCTACCGTTAAGTTGAGGGTTGGAAGTTAGTGGTTACAAAGATATTTTTTTGGTAGCCGTTGACAGATTACCAATAGATCCAATACTGTTCACTCATCTTCCAAAGGGATAGCGCCACCACGCGGGAACCAACGGGAACAAACCCCTCGAATTGGTTTGAACTTCGATTCTATGGAGGCCCTCCATATTCTCTTCCTTAATTCTCCTTCCTCTTTAACGAACCAGTACACCATCCCAATTACGACGCCCTTTTCTCCTCCAAAACGTTGTCGTCGTTGTCTTTGTGATCGTCCCTTTCGCATCGAAGCGGAGGTACAAGAAATTCGAGTATGTACGAATCGGACTTGCCGCAAACAGGGCTCGTTTCAAACCCTAGAAACCCTTTCTGGTATTGCTCCTCCAAATGTCGCCGTCAAACACTGTGGGTGTTTGGGCCGGTGCGGTGCTGGTCCCAATCTGGTGGTCCTGCCAGACGGCCTCATCATAGGTCATTGCGGGACAGCGGCTCGAGTGGCTGACGTCATGTTGAGTTTGCTTGCGGGAGGAGAAGGTTCGGATTCATATGATGCGAAGAAGAGTTTAGATGCGCTTGCGCTTAGGAAGAGAGCGGAGATTGAGTTCGAGAAGCAGAATTTCACTGACGCTGAGCTTCTGCTCTCACAGGCACTGCGTCCACCTGAGTTTGAAGTTCATTCTTTTAGTATCTATGGTTAAAGTGATAGTTTATATTTCGTTTTTTTAGAAAATCGTGTGGGTGGTTTGGTAATCTCAAGAGCTCAATTTTTTGGTGTAGCAAAATTGGAGT
The DNA here is from genome assembly GCA_034509205.1 of Ceratonia siliqua. Classification (NCBI taxonomy): domain Eukaryota; kingdom Viridiplantae; phylum Streptophyta; class Magnoliopsida; order Fabales; family Fabaceae; genus Ceratonia; species Ceratonia siliqua. The sequence goes on from JASKGM010045115.1 coordinate 11,184, forward strand.
CGAGAACATATCTTGATTCTTGAGACTGATATTGCCATGAATTGGTTGGTGCAGGCAATAGAATTAAAACCATTTGGTGGCACACATGTATTACTTAAATGCAGGTATTTTGTTAGTTGCTTACTAACTTACAATCTGTTTCTTGTGAAAATTTATTATGTCTTCCCTGTATAACATCGTGGATTTATGTTCTAATTGATTTAATGATTTTGCAATTTGATTTCCTAGCAATTTTTAATTTGACCTCATTCACAAAATATTTATTTTGCTGGCCTAATTGTTCCGGAGGTGATAACTTGCAAAATGTGTCACGGTTACCATGAATACTATTTGTCGTAAATCATAAGGAAATACAAAAATTATTTCCATTTCACATTGAACATGGTTCTTTGTGTCTTGCAAAAGTTTCAACTGTGTTTACCAAGTTAAGTGGGTTCGAGACATTTTCCCTGCTGACATTCAGGTCGGTTGTGAGGTTGGCATTGGCGAACTGCTCTGGGGCCCTTGAAGACGCGACAAAGGCTTTGACATTAGCTCCCGAGTATGCTGAGGTGAGCCAAATTCTTCTATAAATTTTCTAGAGATATGAAGTTTCACTGACATGCCAAATCATGGTGGTATCATGATTTAATTGATTAAATGTCACTGTGATAGGAGCCAATTCACCAGTAGTGGATTTGAAACAGGACACAACTAGTATTTATGTTATCAAAGTCTTACAACAGAATAAACTCTCTTGAAACAGAGTTTTACACAATAACAGCAACAACTAGTACATTAACATAAAAGGACAGAAACCACACAAACTCACAATCACTCACATTAAGATAACTTATTAGACACACAGAATAGAACATCCGACAGTAAGAACACTAATAACACAACCCAGCACTTCGAGTGACCAGAATACTCCCAATGCTACTGATTCTAATTATTCAAGAAACTAGGGATCTCCCTCAACTAATTCCCAATTTCTCAATGCCCACACTCTGCCCTTCTCCCCCTGAATTTAAGCCGTTTCCCCCACATAACTGCCTTCCCTTGTCTAACCACCTGCCCACTATTAACTTCCCTAATTTGAGAGGGTCTAACAAACTGAAAGGAAAAATTTGCTTTGGACTACATTGTGGAACACTTCTCTAGAGATTAGTGCTTCCTGTATACTCAGCTGGTCAATGATGCCCATGAACCAAAGCTTTTTATCCCCATTTCATTATCTTAGTTCATAGTCACAACAGTTTGAGGTGAATAGTGTTTTTAACTGAAAATTTGATGTCCTTGCTTATTTGGGAAATTTGTTGTTTCATTGTTGCCCCCTTTGATAAGCTTTCTAGTTCTGGTGTTCAGTTGATGCTACATCTTCACGTCATATATCTAAAAACTGATTATTTCTTCAAGTGGACCAATTCATAATAATAATTGTATTAGTAATAATAAGAGTGAATAACCTAGTAATTTTCAAAATCCATAGAGCACAGATCAAAACTTCATGTTGACTATATTCTTTTCCAACGTTAGTTGTGTTTGTTACTCACTTACTCCTGATTGGTGTGGTCATTTTTACAATTACAAACTTGATTGAGTTAAGAACAGTGAGCTAGGTATGAAGTTTAATGTGGTACAAAGTCATTCTCATGACGACTGATAAAATATCAATTACAGATGCTGCAAATAGAATAAATGAGAAATAAACAGATAATTCTGAAACTGTTTTATATTACAATAGATTGGGTGATTAAAAACATCACTGTTGCTAATTATGCTTTACTATGCTTCTGCAGTGCGTGGGGACAGGGGAATAAATCTTTATTTCTTTTCAGTCCCCCCAACCACCCATTATAATTATGTCTTGAGATACCATGGATGCTTTATTTTGAGTGATTCAGTGTTGTTGTAAATTTGAAACATGTGCTTTTTGGCAACTGATGCATTTTAAATTCCCAGTCTGGTAGCAGCATGGGAGGGCAATTTGTGGCAGAATACCTAAACTTGTCTTCCTTTGGATTAGTTCTTCTATTTAAAGTATTAGTTGAGTGTTGCCAATGGACAGCCAAGACATCAGTACTTCGGTATAATATAATCTCAGTAGAAATATGGGAACTACTTTTGTATTGGTAAAGCTCTACAATATAGGTGACTCTCACCAAAATCTCTTGCTAAATATTTTTATCAAGGCAATTTTGCCCTTGATAGAACTTAAAAGTGAAATGATATTCAGAAAATTATCTGATTTAGTAGGGATATGATTTTTTTGTTTCTATAATAGCCCTGACATCCTAACCTCAGTTCTACTTGCTTATCACCAGTTTGAGTTTTTTATTTTATTTTTTTTACTTGTGTTTGCTTTGCTTATTACAACAAATTGTTATTCACTATCGTTTATTACTTCAGGGCTCCTGTTAATATTAGATGTAATTTGATGGTTTAGAAGTATCTCACTGAAATAGATTTTATGAATTCCTTTGCAGGCTTATATTTGCCAAGGTGATGCCCTTGTGGAATTGAAGCAATTTGATTCAGCAGAAAAGTCATATTTAGCATCTACATATATAGATCCTTCAATGCGTCGTTCTAAATCATTCAAGGTAGCATTCAATCTCTGACTCCAGTTATTCTGATAATTTGTATTTAATTTATCTAACACAAATATTTGCATCCCTGACAATTGAATTCTCCTAGAAGGTTGATGTAGTAAATCTGGCGAGAGAATATTGTTTGTATTTTGATTTCCATGGTCAAGTGCTAACATCAACAATTAGTTTCAAACAAATAAATAATCATAGAAAGAGAGATCACTTTCCAGTTTAATATTCTCTGAAGATAATCTATCCAGAATAAACTTATGAATATGGAAACAATCAGTTGAGTTTTTTGATGATATGATGTATAGAATGTTCAAGGTTCTTGTGAAAGTATCACTTTTTTTACATTGTATCTTCTTTCTCCTGACCTCTCTGGAGTTTCTGGATCTCGTTTGAGTTTGGCTGTTTACAAATTTGTAGCGGTTATTTTGTTGGCATCACCAATATCCTTTGCATCTATGTTTAAGCAGGCACGGATAACAAAGCTTCAGGAAAAGCTTGATGCTGCTAATAAGCTAACTTATCAACGAAGGTCCAGTTAAATCAATGATTTCAGGAATAACAAAATTTTGTTCACTGTTTCCAGGTATAAAAATTCCTTTGCATTGGGTTTTAGTTGTCTAAAATCTCAATATGATTCTTTTGCTCTAGCTTTTTGATGATATAAAAAATACCTTCTTTTGTTTTTGAAGACATGGATATACAAAATTTTAGATGCTTTGTATTGATTCGTTGTACATTGTGTCCTTGTAATTTCCCCTCATTTGCTTGCTAGGAATTTCAGAAGGATGTCCTTCTCTGGGAAGCCCATCCCAACAGATCTCAAGAAGAATCAGTAAAACAGAAAGAATATGGCTGCATACTATGGATAAAATTTTGGTCGCATTTGTTATATATTTGGAGTTTTGTTCTGGAGTAAATGTAAATCTCACAAGGTAATAGACATCCCTAGTAAAAAAGGTTTGGAAGAATTTATCAATATATTCAGTCGTACTAGTTGCGATTTACATGAGATGTGTATTACATTGGATCAGTAAGAAATGGCTAAGTGCTAAGATTACTTTCCGGTCACTGAATTAAAAGTGACACTTCACTTTCTTTATCAGTTTGGCTTTCTCGCTAAAGACATACCACTTCATGTTGAGATGAAAGAGATTATTCCAATGAGTTAATGCCACTAAACTTATGGATTAATGGGAAGTGTTGGCTACTTTGTTCTCTTTGTTTATCAGGAACGATGCGGATATAATTCATAGGCAAAAAGCATCCGTGGCCAGACTAATCTTGTTCAGCAGAGTTTGGACTTATTATTAGATTTAAATGGTCGATTGGAACTAATTAGACCCAATATTTAATTTCAAAATCGAGCTAAGACCAAGTTAGGACTCATGTGATGTTTGTTAAACTCAGATTTTCCCCACCCCTGAATTGGCCTAATTGGGATTACAATAGCATGGAAGTGTAGTTTACAAAAGAGCATTTGAGCTACGTTGGTGCTTCAATTACTATAGCTGATCACTTGATATAGCATTGTTGGATGATGATGTCTTGCAGAATACAGAATAAGCATGTAAAACGAAAAACCTGTCTAACACAGTAAGACGGCAGAATTGATAAGCTCAACGGTGGAGACAAAGGATTTTCTCACTCTGGCTTTACAAGATACGAACTGATCTACAATTAGTTTTTCAGAATTAATAACTAGAAGTACCTTGCGTTCTTTGTCAAGACCTCATAGTGGGATATACACCCTGCCTAGTAATAACCTACATATATTTGAGGGCCAAAAAGTATAGAAAATAAAACTTCTACTAACAAAGGAACTACTAACCATCATCAAGCACAGGTAGGGTTCATTCCACATAGAAACAAGTCCATGTTCTTCACCCTTTTCCACAAACTAGGGCTCTTCTTCACATCACAATCCTTCCCCGAAATATCTTTCCACTTGAACCTCCGACTAAGCCTCTGCATATGAAGGCGAACCTCCAAAGCTATCCCATCACCGCTCTTGCTCTTCTTTTCCATGCAGCTATCCTCTTGGCCATCTCTTTTCAGAAGCTGATCATAGTATTCCTTGTTCCTCTTCTCCAGCCCATATATCTGTGCCTGAAGATCTTCAATTTTCCGATGGAGCATGTACACTCTATGATCCTCCCTCATCTTTACAACACACTTTGCTAGCTCCCCAGCCTTCCTCTTGATGAACATGGACTCTGATGCCAACCCTTTGTTCTCTTCCACCAGAGCATTTACTCTGTAACCCAAGCTTGCATTCTCATTCAGCAGAACAAGCCTCTCAGACTCCAACACCTCAAGCAAGCTCTTCTGTAGCTCTATTTTCCTTGAAGACTCACAGTACTTCCTCTCCATGACAGAAACCTCGTGCATTAATAAATCATACTCCACATTCTTAATCACGAGCTCAGCAACAATGGAATCAATATCAAACATGGCATTATTATGGAGCATTCTAGGAGGAGGTTGCTGGTAAGAGAGTGAACTTTCAATATCAGAATCAATCTGGCTTATTCCACTAACTTCTTCTTGGTCAGAGTAGCCATCATCCACGGTTGAAACTTGAGAAGAGTGTCTGCTATGATGCTTGTGTTTGGCCAATGTCTGGATGTAACGATCAGATAAGGTGATATAGCCATTGTACAGGTCCTGCAGGAGTGTCAGCAGCTGAGGGCGCTTTTGGTAGTATGACTCTGCTCGTTCTGCAAAAGTGTCACCCACCTCTTCATCTTCTGTTGTGCCCGTTGCCAACACTTTCATCCTCTCGTCCAAATCTGACATTAAAGACCAAATTCCCACCAGAATTAGCATGCAAGAAGAACAAAACGAAGCGAAAAATATTGATCTTGTGAAGAGGAATGCAATAGCTAACCTGACTTGCTCAATTCCATAGCTTAAGGACGTAGCAAAAACAAATTCTAAAAATTTCAGAGTCAAGATGAACCAAAAAGCAGATTTAAATGGACCAGACCCTAATTGGGTTGCCGTTCGATTGAGCTATAAGAAAGTGACAGGCTACCAAACATTGACACAAGAGAAGGGAACACTGGCAAAAACCCATAAATAACCCTGGAATGTAAGAGGAAAAAGTTGAAACTAGGAGTTTGATTTTTAAAAATTATTTTTTATTAAAACAAATTATTTGAATAATTATTTTTATTAATCATTTTTAAAATTTGTTTTTGAAAATAATAATTAAAAAATAAAAAAATTAACTTATTTTCGTTATTTATTTTTTAAAAAATACAAAAAATATTTTTATTTAAATAAATTTTTTATTTTTATTTTTATAAAATTATTTTTATAAAATTATTTTTTAAAATTATAAAATTAATTGAAAATAAATGATATATTAATATTTTTTTCTTTCAC
>JASKGM010045126.1:0-57443 GCA_034509205.1 Ceratonia siliqua
CTAAGTTACTGTTCTTTTTTTAATTTTTTTTAGTTTTTAAAAATAATTAAGTATTTTTTAAAAAAAATTTTAAAACGTTTTTAAATTTTTTTTTAAATTTTTTTATTATTTATTTATAATTTAAAAAATTTTATAAAAAATATAAAAATATCTTAAAAAATTTTAAAACAAATTCATAATATAAAAAATATTTAATTAATTTTAAAAAATAAAAAAATTTTAAAAAAAATTATAAAACTTCCCTACCTTACTTCCCATATCATATATAAAGCTTTCCTTTCCCCTGTTTCAGAATACTATACGTGGAACAAAAAGTTTTACAAAAATAAGCACAGTAAGTCTTGAATTTTTCTTTTAATAATAGGTTGGAGGTGAATGGCCATTACCAAACGTAAATATTCTCCTATTTTATTTCTATATGGGCTTAGTCATATAATAACTTTCCTATAACATTATCCCTAAGGAAAGATATTACCTACATACTTATTTAGTAATTTAAATCAATTGTTTATAATAGAGAAAATTTCTTTGGGCGGATAAAATTGATAACATTACACCAAGAAATTCTCATCCTCTCTATTACTATCATAATGTGCCACTCAAGGATTAAGACATATTGGGTATTACAAATACTCATTCGAAAAATGTTTTGGTTGAATTCAACCCCTTTCCAAACGTCGACGTTTGCAGCTGCCTTATTATGAACCCACAGCTACCTTAGCTGGTATTTTAGTATTTTACTCCCAAAACCCTTTGCCTTTCTAAAATCTTCTTTCAGTCTTTCTTACTGTTTGCTTGGCTAGCTTGCAAAATTTCTTTTTTAAGAATACTTCTTTAATATTACTGCTTTGTAACAAAAGTTTTTTAGAGCTTGGCTAAAAAATTTTTATTTAAATAAGGGTATTTTTGTTTAGAAAATGGTTAAGTTTTGTTTTTGAGAAGGCTTCACTTCTTTGCTTCTGTTAAAAAATAAATTCCTATCATTTAAAAGTAATTTCTAACAATAATAATATTTCCACCCCTACTTACACATATATTATTTTATTTTTATTTATATATTATCTATTAATCATATATACTATTTTTTATATTATATCTATAGTGAAAAATGATATACGAGAGGGGTGTGAACAAAAAATGTGTTAAAATATTATTTCTTAATTTCTAATATAACAATATTATTTGTATACCATATTTTTTTACGCATATTTTATATATCTATTTTTAACCATTGATATATTATAAAATAGGGGACACTCCCCTACCACCCACTGGATAGTTTTGTAAATTTATTTTTAAATTTTTTTATGTTTTTAAATTCTTTTTGACTTTTTAAAATTAATTAAGTATTTTTTATATTATGTATTTTTTTCAAAATTTTTTAAGATGTTTTATTTTTATTTTTTTAAGTTACAAATGAATAGTAAAAAAATTATGGATGATTAGTATCAAGAATAAAAAAAATTAAAAAATTCTGAAAAAATATGATATAAACAATAATTAATTAATTTTAAAAATAAAAAAATAAAAAAATAAAAAAGTAAAAAAAACAAAAACTAAGGAGACGGTAGCTTAGTCCTCTTTATAAAATAATGATGATGATATATGATAAATAATAATAATATAATTGTTTCTTATAAAGAAAATTGTCTTTACTTCATTTGAATTTTAATAATATAATACTTGGGGTTTTCTCTCTTATAAATGTGTAAATGTACTCATTTATAATTATCCTTGAAATCAAATTAAATAGGTAGGAGACTGAGAAAACAAAGTACTATTAAGTGTAATATTATCAAACCATTAAGAAAACAAATATAATGTACTCTTTTTTATATTGGCCAAACACTAACAAAAATAAAAAGAAAATATATATTTTTTCTTTCACACTTAAGTATCATGAAAATTGACCATAATATATGCTTTTTCTGTTAAATATGAAAAGGAAGTGGGAAGACAAGCTTGAGGATGATAAGAAGGATCCCATTTGCATTGATGAAGCCAGGAGGGAGAGAAGAGGATGTAACTTTGAATGACATAAACGAGAGGATCCTAACACCTAATGCATCCCACAAGGCCAGCGACGCACCCAGTTGGGGAGTTTGCTTGTCGGCCATGCGTGGCTGGGAAGGGTGGAAAGTAGAGGTGGCTTTTACTAGGATTCACACCCAAGGAAGGGGAACCGTCACTATTATCAGAACTTAGGGTTAATTCATCTTCCTCCATCATCAGTACTGTACTACTGAAGCTATACTTGAATCAGCCTTTTTGGCCCTTCTTTCCTTTGTTTTCAGACCTTCCAATTGTATAGATGGAAACGGATGTCTATCTATGCATTTATAAGTTGATTTTTGCCTTACACAAAGTTAAGCTCCTTTGCAAAATATAAACTGATCACAAAGATCAATCCTTTATAATCAGAGGAATGCTCTTTTCACAAAATTTAATCCTCATAAATCTAACAAAATATTATTCTAGCCATTCTTTTTGTAGGAGAATGACATAAGTACGTGAATGAAATGAGATGAATAATAATGATTGACTAAAAAATATTTTTCAAAAAAAACATTAGGTATCATGCATGTCAGTCACTTGATGATTATGTGCACACATAAATGATAAACCTAAGACACACAAGAAGTAAAACAATCTTTTAACACACACACAGATAAACCTAAGACAAACAAGAAGTAAAACAATCTTTTTACACACACACACACACGATCAATCCTTTATAATCAGAGGAATGCTCTTTTCACAAAATTTAATCCTCATAAATCTAACAAAATATTATTCTAGCCATTCTTTTTGTAGGAGAATGACATAAGTACGTGAATGAAATGAGATGAATAATAATGATTGACTAAAAAATATTTTTCAAAAAAAACATTAGGTATCATGCATGTCAGTCACTTGATGATTATGTGCACACATAAATGATAAACCTAAGACACACAAGAAGTAAAACAATCTTTTAACACACACACAGATAAACCTAAGACACACAAGAAGTAAAACAATCTTTTCACACACACACACACACACACACACACACACACACACACACACACACACACACACACACACACACACACACACACACAGATGACGTTACATAACAAATCATTCGAATTTTTTTTTTCTTTAAGCTTTCTTCCTTCTTCCCTCCCACACTTTGCTTTCCTTTTTCTCTCTCACCAATGCGCCACCATGCTGAGGCCAGAGCCACTATTGAGTCACATCACCGCCGGCAACGGAGAACTCCATTCCTTAGCCTGAACCCAACAACTCCACCGTCAGCAGCTTCGGCTTCAGCTTCTTTCTTCTACTCCTAGACTGAAACTCATCGTGGGTTCAATCAGGTTTGTTCCCTTTCTCATTGGACGGAGGGGATTTACATTTTTCTCAATGCGTTGTGCAAAGTGGAGTTGTTCTTGTTCTGTTTTTGTCCTGATCTAGTTTTGGCTATCATGGGATGTTTAATTTCTTGTTGGTTGCGTGTTGGGCAATTTGGATTTGAGCTGTATTTAACTTTTTGCTTTTGCTTTTCTGTTTGCTTGCAGAGAAAATGTAGGAACATGAAGGGAATTGGAGATAGTAAATTCTGAACATTTTGAGAATTGAGAATTGAGCATTACTGCGGAAATACGCAGCTGTTGGCTAACTTTGGAGGACTTTCAGTGTTTTACAAAAGTCAATGACCCTCTACCAATTCATACTTATTTCTTTTTCTTTTCTCCAAATTTTAGCAATTAAAGTTTCACACTTGGAATTAAGTATTGATCTTTTGGTAAGCAACTAAGTTCTTCTAAATATATCATTCAAAATAAAAGATTTACCTAGATAATGACGACTAATCTGGAGCGAAGAATTCTTTCGGCGGGAGAGAACAAGTTGTTTCACCTTCAAGTTCAAGTAATTTATGTGGCCATGTAGAATAAGCAGAAGCAAGGTACATAGAGGAGGGAATTTCAGTTTTGGGGTTGCATGTCTTTTGAAGAGATCCATTGGCTTGACATGGGCACCATGTGCATAAATAAGGTTGTGGGTGTGTTTTAAGTCTGTTGTTGTAGATATATTCGAGTGTCATGTGACTCATGAAGGCATGCCTTTACCTTAATGTTTCATTTCATAGCTAGGGAATGCAAATGTTTGACAGAAAAAACCGTTTTTAATGGTATATACGAAGTTCATGGCTTTATGGGAATGGCAGGGAAACTACGATTTGATCCATTATTTCCAATATCTTGTACTAAATGCAGTCAGATCCATATCTCAAAATTTTAAACTGGATTGTGGAGGGAGACTAAGGTAATCTTTTATCTAGATACACCATATGTCTATCGTCACAGAACTACAAGAATTGACGGTCAACGTTCTCTCTTTGAACTAATTATACAAAGCTTATGCATTAGAATGGTCTATGTAAATTTGCTCAGCATCCAATTGCCAAATAACCATGACAATTCAAAAGAACCATTGATTGTTCCACTTCACTAAAAAGCTTATATTTGACTCTCTGCATATACCTTTACGTCTTTTTGTGTTCATCTATTGCTGGAATTCAACAACCACGAAGGGATTAATAATTTTTATGTAGTACTAAGGATGCTTCTAAGGATTTTTGTATAATTTTAGGTTGGCATTGCCCATTGAATGTGGGGAATGGTAAGCATACATCGTCTTCCTTACTATGAATTTTTTGTTTCTTGAACCTGACATTTCTATTTTGTGAAGAATATTACCTGTATGTTATTTTTTGACAAGATTTTGATTCTAGAGAGTACCTTTGCAGGTGTTTGAGGCTTCTGTTATTAGAAACTGTAGTACTATCATTGTTCCTGCAGGAAGCTATAGGGACGAAGGGTGGGCAGCATTCAGGAACATTTTGGTAGAAATCAATGAAGCATCTAGGCTTTTCATTCTAGATGCTGTAGCTTACATGACATTATGGTTTTTGATGTATAATGCTTTTCTAAGTTTCTATGTACTTTCTGACATTATGCTTCTCTAGGCCATTACTATCTATAAGTTACTGATGATTCTCAATTTAATATGTAACTGGACCTTGCAAATTGTCTGTCTCTGTTATTTGGGGAAACAAAAATTGCTAGCTGTGCAAGTACTATATGTCTGCCATTGAAAATTTGCTTGCTTAATGTTTAGCTCCTCACAACCTTAATTATACTAACTCCTCAGGCTCTCGTGACGAAGTCCTTAAATAAATTTCTAGTAAACCCGTAAGAAGAATAAAGAAAAGCTTATGGGCCAATTCAAAATAGTACACCATAGAACAAGGTGTAAATTATTTTGGAACAAAAGCACATGAAAAGGGAAGAATTGGCAGCAAGTACAAGTAAAATAACTTTCATCTAGTTAAATTAATTAACACGTTACATTTTCTCACCACATAATAGGGTCGGTCTACAAGAAATAATTGGCCAGAGACCAAAAAAAATTATATTGAATTTTGGTAGACCAATCTTCTGTAATTTTCTTTTTTTACTAAATTTCTCCCAATATTATATATCTCTATTATTTGTTAAATTTACTGTACATTTCTATATATACTATCAATAAATAAGTAAGTGTATGTCTAGATTGATTTGTCCACATATTTATTGATCATTATCTCTCTATTCTAATAAATATAGATACTTTAGAATCAAATAAATAAATTCATAATTTTGTTAAATATAAACAAATTTCATTTAGCTTGGAAAACTAAATATATATTTTTAATATAAATTATTAAAAACTTAAGGTTCTATATATGTAACTTCCAAAATATATGATTGAAAAAGTCTAATTTACAAGACTAAATATTTAATGATTGCCGTATATTGGTACCAAATGTTATTTGGATACAGTAATTTTTTAATACTTGGTAAAAAAAATTAAATTTTTATATAAAGTATCTTAATTTATACACGTATCATATTTTTCAATGCTAGATGTAAACACCTAATTTTGTCCTGATAAATTTTAAAATTAAACAGTCATAATAAATTTGTTTTAAAAAAAATCACAAAAAGAAACATATTACCTTTTATTTATTTATTTAACAACCCATTACTTATTTTGGCCCACTCCCTTTATAACCCATCTACTTCACCAACTCAGCCCATTATTAATAGTCCAAAACCAGTAACCCAACCCATAACCCGAATCCACCTGACCCAAACCCGGTTCCCCACAATCCCTAAATCCCCAATTTACCTCCCAAATCGGTGAGCCCCACGTAGCTCCAACCCATTCCCTCTGATTCACGCTATCACCTCTACGAAAATCAATTCTCCTGAAAGGTCCATTCCCTTCATCTTCTGCACAACCATTGGAACTCAGCCCCTCATCTTTGCTGCAACACGCTTCAGCATGCGATCTCCTCTGCTCACTAGTTTTGCAAACCCCCCGATGATCATCACCTCCGAAACTCAGCCCCAAACCTCCCATCACGTGATCCCCTCGTGGCGTCAACTCTACAAATCACATCCCTACTCTTCTGCAACTAGATTCGACTATTGATACGCTCAAGGAAGCCTACGTGATAAAATGGCTATATAAGCCGAGATTAACTAGAGAAAAGGGATTGAAGGATTGGAGATTGAAACAGTAGAGATCCCGAAGCTGGAAAGGAGGATTTCGAAGAAGAAACAAGGGGAGAACGACGAATAGGTGAATTTCAGAAAAGGTTTTGCATTCTTCTTTCCTCTCTATTTCATGTCTCAGATAGGGTGTTCATACGACTCTGTAAAATCTGAGCCGGGCTAGGAGGGTTGATCCTTATTAGTTTGTATATACCATGATTATAGCCTCTTGAAACTTTCTTATTTGGTTATCTGATTGGCGTAGCTTCTGATTTCCTCCCTATCGCATGTTTGCTCCTAGTAAAGTTTAGTCTTTTTCCTATTACAGTTTCTGTCTGGTCAGCTAGCTTATCTCTAATAGTTGGTTGCACTTGCTTCCTAGCTTCTGATTATTGGGTTGTTTCCTGAATCCCATTAGAAGGCTCACTCTTCTAAAATTTTATGATCTCTGTTAAAAATTTTCTTTGAGCCGTGTTTAATTGTCAAGAGTCAAATAGCTTCTGATGAAAGGTGGAGGTGATTAATGAATACTTCACAGAAATTCTGTGTTCCCCTAATCTGATTAATGCATATAATGGGGGTTGGCTGTTATATATATATATATATATATATATATATATATATATATATAAACCATTGATTGATTCCCTAAGAACCTAATTTCTGGATGATGTGTTTAAAGGATTGAATTGCTGGAGTAATACTGATGCTACCTTTATTGTTTGAATAGGAATTCTATTGTGATTAAGAGATAGCTCGAAATAGAAGATTTTTAGCTAGGATGGAATGTTAATGGAATTCATTTAGATGGGCATGCTGGAATAGAGCTTGACATTGGAATTTTAAGTTCTAGATAATGCATGACAGTCATTTAAGGAGTATTTCACATTATAAGAGGTATGGTTTGAAGTCAATTTAGTGCATGATCTGTGTGCGATCTTAAACTGGCCTAGTAAAGGGTATTGTAACATTTTTCCTTAACAATGGGTAAACGTCTTTTTATGTGTGTGTTTGTATGTGAAATTGTATAAGTTTGGTTATGTGGTCATTACCCTTATTGTTTGCATCCAAACCCTCTTTCGCATTAATTGTTTATACAACATAGTAGGTGACTTTATTTCATTGCAGTGGGTATCCACTATATTGTCTTGATGTGAAGGGGTGAAAAACATGACATAGAAAGAAAAGGGAGTATTTCTTCATACAAATTTTTGGCCAAAGCCTAAATTGGGAAAGATAATTGAAAAAATTTTAACAAGGCTTCAAAGGACTCATTTTTTCAAAATGGCTTCAAAGGCCCAATTCTCTCTTAAAGGGGTCCAAGGCCCAATTCTCACTAAAGTGGCTTCAAAGGCCCAATTATTTTCAAAAGGGCTCCAATGGCCCAATTAAATGTTTTCAAATTAGAATTCGATTAAAGTCTATTTTTTAAAGTAATGAGATTTTAAATTGCATTATGAAATCTCATTCTGGTCCTAATATTTTTAAAATGAAATGGCAGCCTTGTCATGGTACTTTTAAGAATTACGGTTTGACCCCTACAACTTAAATAACATCATTTTGACCCCTAATCTTTCAGTGGTTGCATTTTAACCCTTACAATTTCAAGAGTTATGTTTTGGTCCCTTAATTTTTGAGAATTACATCTTAGCCCCTTAATTTATAAACTTACGTTTTTACCCCCATTGCTTTAAAATCTCTTTTTGCTCCATTACTTTTATAAACTTCATTCTTGCCTATGGACTCAACATCTAATTGGACTTTCAGTAGAAATTTATCTTCTCCGAAGTTCGATTTCTCACGAACTTTCAGTAGAATTCTATCTTCCAAAATCTCAGCTTTCTTAAGCACTCAGTGCTTTATTTTTTCGGACTTTCAGTGGAAGTTCATCTTTCCCAAGGTCTCGCGCGTTCCATTTGCTAGACTTTTAGTATAAGTGTATCTTCTCCGAAGTTTTGTTTTTCATGGACTTTTGGTAGAATTTTACTTTCCCAAAGTCTTAAATTTTCATAGACATTTAGTGGAGGTATATTCTCCCTAATGTTATAATCCGTTTTCCAGGCTTTAAGTGGAATTTTATATTCCCCTAAATGTCCTAGTATCTTTTTCAACTTAATCAAAGTAATCTGAACTACGTTGACCTTGATCCCTTTTGGAGTATGTAAGCACTTACTTAGTAAGGCAGGTCTAGTTATTTATTTGTTCACCCTTGTCCATTATTATTTTATTAATAAAAGGGGTAATTTAAATACATTAAAATTTTTTAAGCACAAACAACTTAGGGTAACCATCCTTAGGGATGGACGTTGTGGGGTGCCTAACACCTTCCTCACACGTAATTAGACTCCTGAACCCTTCCTCTGGTTCCGAGGGCCAGTTTTTCTTTCTCTTTTTAAGGATTTCAATTATCCTTTTAATTAATTGGTGGTGACTCTAAATTTTCTCTGAGTTTTCCCTTATGCACCTTAAAGTCATAAAATGATGGCTTTTCACCAGCTGTCACGTTATGACAATGATCACAGAGTTTGAAAGTTTATTTTAAATAAAACATTAGGCTTGATATACTTTACCATTATTTAGACTTGTATATTTTTTATTGTTTATGATTTTGTAATTATTTTCACGTTCTAAAAAGTTATGTTATTATTTTTGATATTAAAACATAAATTACACTTATCAAAATGAAAGGAAAAAAATAGACTTTTGTAATGAGCAAGCTCGGCTTTACCCATGAGCTTGAGTCAAAAGATTAGCTCATGAATATGAGTTAAATTTAAGATGGACTTGGGCTTGTATCTAAGCCCACACACATAAAGTCCAAGAAGTTTAGGTCTAAGCTTGACTTGGTCTAACCCATGAACATGTCTATTCATGTAACCTACAAAATCATAAACTCTAAAAGAGTGAGGTTAAATAACCAAACTTCAAATTGTTAAGCTCAACACATTTTTGGATTTAGCAGAAAAGTTCTTTTATAGTTCTCCTTCAGAAAGAAGGCATTTTTTAGAAGTAAAAGTTGTTTTGTATTTGGATACATTTATTGAAAAAGACTTTTGAATTAGAAAATGAAATAACATTTTATTTTATTTATTAACTTCTCCTTATGGGAGAAGACGAAATAAACACATAATTTTTTCTAAAAATGACTTTTTTTTAAAAAACAGTTACTTATTTTCAAAATAAGTTTATATAAACAGGGCCTAAAGTCCAACATGAATAAATTGTCACTTCTGGACCCGCCCATTGCCACCACCCAACATGACAACAGTACTTAACTATTTATACTTGGTTTATTCTCATAAATTTATTTAATTAGACTTAAATATTAGAATTATTACACGACAATGAGTTTTAAATATATATTATTTTTTTATTAGTTTAGATTTGTCTTTTATTAATATGTTGATTGTTAATTGTTAGGCTTAATTGTATTTTAGATCTACTAATTTGTTAAAATTATAGTTTTGGTCCCTCTAGCTTTATTCTGAGAGACCATAACAACAACTTTGATAAAAGTAAGAGATCCATCAGAAACCAATGTTCGCAAGTAACCAAGGAGAGTCTCAGTTACATATGACAGAAGCCCTTCACTTCTACAATATAGCAACAACACAAAAAGGACAAGTGTAAATACTGGTTACTAATACATAGTGATAGCCACAAGAAAAACACTAAATTTGAAATCACCTGCCACTAAAGACAATCCCACAAGTATGAGAATCCCTGTAAAAGGCTGGTATAGTTTAAGACTACCAACATGACCAAACCAAGGGGGCTTACAAGGAAGCTCATACCTCTAAGCTTTCACAGGTTTTTGTATATTTTTTTCCTCAATGAGGCTATGCTTTGGGACTTTCAATAATTACCTCTAGATTTCAACTCAACAACAAAGGGGAGGTACCCCAATGTGGATGATGGTCTCCTTAAAATAATTTTGTCAAGTGAACCTGAGAACTCTGAACTATGGCTTAGACATGTAGTAAACACATCTAGGAATCTAGCCTTTGCTACCTCATCATTTTCATCCCAAAGGATTTGTTAGAAGTCCCACATTACTTGGGTAAGGTTATTAAGTGTTGTATAGAAGTGGGAGACATCCCTCCTCTCACAAGACACTTTTGTGAGGAGGAGTTTGGTTACCACATAAATTCATCATGGTATTAGAGCAAGTTTCCTTGATCTTGGACCTTGGCCCTACGCTGTACTAAGTTCACTTCTTTCGATCGTGAAGGAGAGTGTTGGAAGTCCTACATTGCTTGGGTAAAGTCATTAAGTGTTGTATATAAGTAGGAAACATCCCTCCCCTCACAAGGTGCTTTCATGAGGAGAAGTTAGACCACCACAGAAATTCATCAGGATAATGTCCAAGAAAAAGAATTAAAAAAAATTAAACTAGAACATAATATGTTATAAATACATAAGGGAGACATTAGATCAGACTTATGTTATACTATAAGAATGAGAGAAGCAGAAAGATCGTGACATCTTGTGACTTTAGTAGTAATATATATATATATATATATATATATATATATATATATATAACATGTGTAAGTAATAATATTTGTGCAAAAGAGGAAAATAGATAGTGGATGAAAGAGATCTAATAACTCAAAGAAGCAAAATTAGTTTTAATTTAATCACATGATAGAATAACTCAACTTGAAAGGGATGTAAATTTGAACCTTTTTGAACTCTATGCCTTGATCTTCCTTGTGTCATGAATGCTTCATCTATATTTGCAATGTGAATATTTGCTTCTAACAAAACAATGATACTGCATTCAGTAAATTATGCCAATTATCATCTCTCATTATTTGCTATCTTTCCTTGCATTCTCTAACTAATGCTATAACATTTATGTACAATGTCTAGATCACTTCTTTGTAACGGTAAACAACCACGTTTTAGCATTTGAGTTTTGTTTTTTAAAGATTCTTAATTGTCATTCTTTTTCACTTGCGAAAGATCATACTCTAAATGCTACAACTTGAAGCAACATTTCTTATTTTCTTTATTTTATTCATTCCTAAATAAAAATTAAACAAAGTAGATACAAATTTTAATAAACAAGAAAATTAAATACAAGCTAGCATAAAATTAAGAGTAAAATTATGATAAAAATTAAGCACATAAAATGACTTTTAAATTTTATTTAAAAGGAATTAGTGTGGTACAACTAATTAAAAGAGTGATGAAAATTTAAACTACGTGGGGAAAACTTCTAAATTTTTATGGCTCAAATTTTTTTTTAAACATGTATAATAAACAAATTTTTTTCTTGTGGGGACAATTGCCCTCACAACCTATAAGGTGGGTCCGCCACTATGCAAAATTATAATACCCCTAAAATTTTAAAATGATCCCTAAAAGTCTTAGTGAAATTTTTCCTTCTAAAAATAATAGAAAATAATATATATAATTAATTTGTGGTAAAATAGTGTTGGAGGATATAACTGATAAGAAATTAGGGGCCTTTTTGCAAGAAAACTTAAAAGTTGGGGCATTTTTAAAATTTTTCCAAAACAACTAAAATACCCCATATATCTCAAAAAGAGGCATTTTCTCCTACACCCACACAAGAATTCCAGCTTTCTTCTTCCTTCCAGTGCTGTCCTCCATTGTTGGAAGTTCAGCTCCAAGCCAATAATTTTCTTTCCACATTTTCACATACTTCCTTCATGAAAACTTCATATTTTTCTCTCCTTTACAAGATGATAGTTTTCGTTTTGTAAAATACTCCAAAATACTACTCTTTGGGAGCTTGGTCATGGCATTTAGGAGGAGTTTTCCTTGGGATTTTTGTTTTTATTTGATTTGAAAGTTTTAGGTAATTTCTTTTAGTCAAATGGACCTCTAGAAAATTTTGAGCATTTTTCTTAGTGAGTTTCATGGCTGGTTGCATACTTTGAGAATGAAATTTATGGTATTTTGCTTATTTGGGAGTTGTTGTGATGTTAAAATTGTAGGAAATTAGTAGGAAAATTTCCTAAGGTGATCATTTTTCAAGGAGCTTCATTTAGTGGAATTTGGTAAGCTTGAGGAATTGTAGATGAGACTCCTTGGTAGTGAGTGGATCATAGATATTGTGGCATACTTCTCCTATTTTAAGTTCCTCTAGATGAGCCAAATTTTATACTTTCATATATTACTGATTTTAAGACCTTGAATAAATTTCTTGTGTTTCTTTATGACTACTTTAAATTATTATTGTTGTCCATTTAGCTAGTATGGGGAAACAAGATATTATAAATAAATTTTGAAAATATTTTTGTTTATTTATTTTATGCAAAATTTGGTAATTTAAATTTGTGAAAATGAGATATTGAATTGATTTGGAACAATGTCTCTGGAAATTGAGAATTTTGATGTCTTTAAGGGATGGATATCCTTTTCAATGATACTATGAAATTTAAATTGATTTTATTGCAAATTATTTTGGGGAATCCATGTCAGAACCCCGTAGCCATTAGCGGGGTTAATGGGTTAGATGCATATAGTATATCATGGTGTTAATGAGTGGGATAATCGTTAGGCGATGCCGCCCCTAAAGCCAATCCTGGGAGGAAAAAGGGATATCACCAATGCTAGGAGAAAGGGCTGTTGGCAGATGTAACAGTAACGATATAGTAACGTAGAGGAAAGGACTACCCGTTAGATGGAGCCGCCCCTAGAAATGTGGGCAATCCTAGGAGGAGAGGGCTATCAATGAGGTGGAGCCGCCTAAAGTGCTTTAACCCCACGCAAATTTGAATCTACTGATTTTATTCCATGGTTTTAAATACTTTTAAATTTTTATGGCAATATAATGAAAATCCTCTTATGGTGAAATATTCTTCTTTTAGCAATTATAATTAATTATTTTATCTATCTCATAATTCCAACTGATAAAGTTAATCTTATTGATAATACTCTTCCTGCGTTATCTTGTTTCCCTTCTTGGTCACTTTGTTCAATATGCCCTCGCTGAGTTTGTGTGACTCACCCCTTTATTATATTTTTTGTTTAGATCATAAGCTTTCTACCGAGTATATCTCTGGGAGTCCTATTCACTCCCAAACATTTTTGGTAGGCTTCCTTGTTGATGTTGCATATGAGTGTTAGACTCCATGTTGTGTAGCTAAAGGAAGTGTCTATGGTGTTATTTAATTTGTTATGTATTGTCAAAACTTGTTTTAGTTTTCAAATTGTGTAGTTAAAGGTTCGGATAAATTCTGAATGTACCTGTTAGGTTATTTTAAACATGTGTATTTTGGGAATGCCCATTTTGTAGAGGAAACCCTGCCAAAATTTCTGGAAAAGTTTAAAAATGAAAATTTGAAATTACATTAAATGTTTCATTTATCAGATCATAGGCTTGCTATACTAAGTTTAGTCTATGTGCTAGTTATGACCCCGAGTTTAGATCGTGACAACAATCAAGTTAAACTGAACCTGAACTTTTCTTTTTATAGCAAACTTATGAAAAACTCTAGCAAAACTATTAATTGCTTAATCTGATAGTGTTGACAAGTGATGCTCATTTATGGAAGCATCTCCATCATTCCAATAGGAAAGTCAAATAAGTTGGCTAGTGCATGTACAAAACAAGGAAAAAATCTGGCAAAGGAAAGTCAAAGAAAGTGGTTGTAAAATTAATAAGAAGAAGAAGTATACTTAAATAGGTGGGTTTATGAATGCTATATATAGCCATGTATTCCCATGAGTGAAGTGTAGAAAATGATAGCAAAAAATTTAAGTTGTAATAATCTACTTCCAATAATTTAATTATCTCTTTCAAACTCCCTTATCTTCCATATCTTGCACTATCATATAGTAGCACAATTTCATCACTAACAAGTGGTATTAGAGCACAAGTCGATCCATCTTTGCACTACTCCAAAAATGGCATCTTCCAATAATCCTCAACAACAATTGATTTCAATCCTTACTAGGGAAAACTATGATTACTGAAGCATCAGATTTAAAGTTATTTTTTGATCGTCTGACCTCTAAGAAGTGGTGGAACAAGGCATACCTATAACACCAGCAACAAAGTCTTATGCTTAAGCTACTGGAGAATCAACAACACCAATCTTGGTGTCTAGCATAACAAAAGCCTCTTCCTCAATCTTAAATGATCAAATGAAAGTGTGGCAGAAGAAAGATGCAGATGTTCTAGCAAATCAAGTTGTATCAAATCCAATGTTTCCAAGAATCATGAATGTAGCAACATCCAAAGAAGCACGGGAGATACTAAAAAATGAGTTTCAAGGCACTTTAAGGTAAGAACCATTAAACTCTAAACTCTTAGGAGAGATTTTGAATATCTGAGGATCAAAGAAGGTGAGAGAAAAAACAATTACTACGCTAAAGTAAATGAAATTGTCAATAAGATGAAGATATATGGAGATGATATATTAGATAAGAAAATTATTGAAAAACTATTGATTTTTGTTTCTAATAAATTTGAATCCATGGTGAAAGTGTTAGAATCAAAAGATATTATTGAACTCACTTTAGCATAAGTAATTGGCTCTCTACATGCTTATGAACAAAGACAAGCAAAAAGGATGAAAACATTTACCAAAGGAGCTATGCAGTCTTCTCATAAAAATAAAAATTCTCCTTCAAAGAAAAATAGAAAATATAAGAAGAAATGGAAAAAAAAATCTAATTCTACAAGCAGTTCAAGAAAAGGAGAAAAGAAAGGAAAATATCCTCGTTATGGTGTTTGAAGAAAAACAAATCCTCAAGAGAAAGATTGATGGTTCAAAGGGAAGTCTCAATGCAAAAATGGGGGTAAATTTAGCCATGAAGAAGGAGATTATAGGTTCAAGAACAAGCAACAACAACCAGTAAAACAGTAGAGTAATGTGTCAGAAGTTAAAGAGACTGACGAAGAAAACATGTTCATTGCTTGCCAAGTTGCTTCAACCTCAAATGACAAAACTTGGCTTCTTGACAACTGCAGCACTAGTCACATGGCCAAGAGCTCACATATTTTCACTCAACTTGACAATTTTGTTCAGATTTCTATTACAATGGAAAATGGAGTTGTTATAAAATTAGCAAGTAAATGCATTATGCGAATTCAAACCAATAATGGCACTAAAAACATTAAAAATATGCTCTATGTGCCAGAATCGGATCAAAATTTGATCAGTGTCACTCAACTCATGAAAAGTGGCTATTCTTTACATTTTGAAGGCTCCATATGTGAGATATATGATCGGCACAAGAATCATGCTATGAGTGTGGAAATAAAAAATAAATCATTTCCCATTAACTAAAATATTATACAGAAATGTTATTAAAAGTACAGACAAAAGTTGTCAGTTGGTTGTGGCATAAGTGATTTGGATACTACAACTTCAATTCCTTGAAACAACTATCACATAAAGGTCTAGTAAAGGATCTACCAACAATTAAAGATATAACAGGAGCATATGAAATGTGTCAGATGGGAAAGATGCATAGGAAACCTTTTCCTATAGGTGCTACTTGGAGAGTAACACAAAAGCTGTAGTTAGTACACATAAACATGTGTGGTCCAATGAAGACTCCATCACTTGACAACAAGAGGTATTTTATTCTCTTTATTGATGACTTTTCTAGAACGACATGGGTGTCTTTCATGAAGGAAAAGTCAACAGTCTTTAAAATATTTCAAAGATTTAAAGCTGCAATAAAAAAAGAAATTGGCTTTGAATTAAAAACTCTAAGAAGTGACAACAGAACATAATACACTTCTTTAGACTTCAACAAATTTTGTCATAAGTAGGAGTGCAACATCAACTCATGGTTCCATACTTTCCACAACAAAATGGCGTATGTGAAAGAAAAATATGACATTTATGGAGATGGCCAGATCAATGCCCAAGGATAAGAAAATGCCAAACTGTTTTGGGCAGAAGCTATTTATACAATCGTGTACATTCAAAACAGGTGCACTACAAAGGCCCTTTAAAACAATACTCTACTTGAAGCATGGAATGGTAATAAACCATCAGTAAAACACTTGAAAATGTTTGATTACATATACTACACCCATGTTCCTGATAAAAAAAGGCATAAATTGTAGTTAAAAGTAGAAAAAAGAATTTTTATTGGCTATAGCTTTAAGTTTAAAGGTTATAGAATTTATAACCTTGAGACTAAATAAGTTATAGTCAGTAGAGATGTAATATTTGATTAAACATCAAGCTGGAATTATGAAGATAGAAAAGAAGAAAAACAAATGGTGCGACTGCCAACATTCATAGAAAATAATCAGCAAAATTCGAACATAGCACCAACATAGAGAAACATAGAAGATGAAGAGTCAGAGCCAACTACTCCAGAAATCACTTCTTCATAACCATCAATTAGTCCTGTATCTTAAAGGAGTTCATTATCATCAACATCTTCTTTGTTTGTCCCACAAAAACAAGGCTTCAAATGCTTATAAGAACTTTATGAGCAATGTGAGGTTCATCGTAGCCATCTAGGATTCCACAGTTTCATATGCATCAAGGGCCATAAGGTCTATAGCAAACCTAAAGGTCTACAGGCACAGTAGGTTTTTGAAGCGCTTCCAATGCTTTGTTTAATGATTGATTGGTAGTCTGGGTTATAATTACCCTAAGCAAAACCATCTTCCAAAAATATTTGAAGTATCTCAATAACAGCAAATTCTCCAACTCCAACCTCCTTGTTATTAACAAGAACATTATTCCTATAGGCTCCTATCAAAGGTTTTAACCTTTCCTTAATCAACATCCTAACTTCTTCATCCCTTTTCTTGGTAATAGTAAACTCTTCTAAAGAATGGGAATTGTGTTTATCAACCCTTAATTCCTCTGCATCCAATTGATTATTATTGAACACTACAACAGTACTTACCATAATGGGATCATAAACTTCCCAAATATGCTACTCGTTCCACCTTGAAGAAATGTTGTCAATGATGGTCCTAGTGTGCACCCACTTTGGGCTATATTTAGGCACACAATATATATCAATTCTAGTCCCCAATCTTCATTAATGTCAATCTAGATGCCTTCAATATTCCCAACTCCAAAATCCCAATGCTTATGTTGTTTTCTTGTATATACCTTCTAGAAGATAGTATTAGGCCTTGTAATATATCGACTCATTGGCCCATTATTTCTCGTACATATATCAAGCTGTAGTAAGTGACCATACTTACACACATTCCCACATCAAGATTTCTCTCTATTTCTCTCTATCTCTTTACTTTTCACATGGTATCATAGCATAGGGAGAGAAAACCCTAAGTTTTATTGTGTGTGTGTGTGTTAGTGATGGTCAACAACCAAGCCGTCACGTTTACCAGATATGGTTTGTCCCCTTCCTAGTGTCAGTTACTGATTTAGACCCCATCACTATGTTCAGAGAGCTCTCACCGATAGAACCCTTGAACAATGCCATAAACACATGCCACCATGTGCAGCCTATTTCCCTTCTATATAGGAAAGATTCACAACTCCCACTTGCCATTTTTTGTGAGTATTTGATGATACCGCCTCCTCCGTTGACCTTAGCGAACTCTGACAAGCATGTCCCTGGAATCTAGTCACCAGTCGTCACTTCATGCATCGCTGTGCTATATTCTCTGCTTCCCATATTGTTATGATATGCATTTTTGCACCAATTTCAAGCCTTTTTCAATTCTCTACAGTCTTATTGTGAGATTTTTAAGGATGTCTTCCATCCAAATCATGTTAGATTCCACTTCTTTAGTCACTTCAATCAACAAATCAGGTAAGTTCACCCCTATTTTCACTTCCCCTGTTATTACTACCAAAAACTTTATGGGAGTGCCAATTATATGTCTTGGGCTACTTTGTTTGAATTATGATTTATGGGACAAAGGGTTGAAGATCACCTAACCAAGAAAGTTAATAATATACTTCAGGTTAAGAGAGCTGCTTAGTAAAAGACAAATACCCTTTTACGTAATTTGTTGTCGTAGTCTATTGAGCCTAAATTTTATCCTATTTATAAGGCATACAGAAACTATCAACAGTTGGGCAATAAGCCCAAAACTCTCTACACTGATGAAATTCAGCATTTCTATACAATTATTTCTAACATGGTTTCCCTGAAGCAATAAGATATGAATATGTTTAAATTTATTGGTAGGCTTGAATATATGAAGGAGGAATTAAATTCACTTATGCATGTTGATGATACTATTGAAGTGCAACTAAAGCAACGCAATCAATACTTTATGGTACTGGGATTAACTGCCATTCGCCCAGACCTCGCCAAGTTCATGACCAGATTTTGGCTAGTCTTACTATACCCTTTATGGGATATGTTTATGCTTGACTGCTTTGTGTCTCTTCTCTAGTAGCAATATCTGCCAGTTCCTTAGTCTAAACTATTGAATCCTCAGTGTTGGCATCACAAACCAACACCAGAGTAGAATAAGAAGGATTCAATCATAATTCTCTAAAGGGAAGGACTAAATGCAGTTATTGTTATAGGTGGCATGTCAAGGACCAATGTTATAAGTTGCATAGTTGTCTATCTCGTCCTGCAAATGTTGTTCAAAATGTTGGTGTACTTGATTCATCAGATAGGCAGTCATCATCTCTACTAGGATCCTCTCTTGTATTAACTGAAGCTCATTATGAAAACTATGTTTGCTATCTTGCGACTTAATAGCCATCCACATATGTTGTCTTCGTTGCCTATACTGGAAATTGTGTTGCTTACCTTGCTCAGTCACCTACCCTCGCTCAATTACCATCACATATCTAATAACCCTCGTATTTTATCTCATATTACCAATTCTATTTCTCTCTCTTCTGTTACCCTTGCAAATGGTTCCAAAACAATTGCTAACGGCATTAGGAAACTAACTCTTTCCTTGCCTCTAAACTATATTCTTTATGTTCTTAGATGTCATTTGAATTACTTATGTGAGCAATTCTTTAAAACTCTGATAGTTTGTGATAATGGTAAACTGGTGACCCAATAGATATTGTCGCCACTTTTTAACAATTGTTGTGATCAATGTCAATTCATGAATGTAAGTGAAAGCTTTCACAAGCTTAAGACATAACTGTTTGCTAAAGGAAGTGACTGGCCTATCATTTTGTAATAAGATAGCTCCCAAACCCACTCTGAATGCATCTTTTTGGATTGTAAATGGAAATTTGAAGTTCAAGGTAGTCATTACTAGTCCCTGAGCATTGCTTGTTTCAAGTTACTGAAGGCTTGATCAACTTGATCTGACCATCCAAATTTATCTTTCTTTAGAATCTCAGTCAAATGAGCTATTATGGATGTATACTTATGGATGAATCTTGGATAAAACCCAATGAGACCAAGCAATCCCCTGAGACTTTTAAATCATGTCGAAGGTGACTAATCAAGCATCACTTGAATTTTAGAGGGTAATCTAACCTCCTCTGCTGTAATCACATGACCTAGGTACTCTATTTGCCTCTATGCAAACAAGCACTTCAAACGTTTAAGGAAGAAACTCCCCTGCTGCAACAATGTAAAGGTCTTGTCCAAATGCTTCAAATGGTCCTCAAAAGAAGAATTCTAAATGAGTATGTTATCAAAAAATACGATGAGGAACCATTAAAGGAATAACCTGAAGAGCTCATTCATGGCAGCAGTGAAAATGGCGAGGGCATTACAGAGCCCAAACGACACTACCCAAAATTTGTAATGGCTATTGCGTGTTCTAAATGCAGTTTTATGAATATCATCTAGATACATTTTGAACTAGTGATAGCCTTGTAATAGATCTAACTTGGAGAACCATTGTGCAGCTTTCAATTAATCTGGGAGTTCATCAATAGTAGGAGTAGGAATCGGGTAGCGATCTTTGACTATAATGAAGTTTAGAGCATGGTAATTAATGTAAAACCTCCAAGTACCATCCTTTTTCTTAACCAAGACGACTAGCGATGAAAATATGCTATAACTAGGCTGAATTAGTCCTAAGTGAAGCATTTGTTGTATTTATTGCTCGATTTCCTCTTTCTGGAAATGAGGATAGTGGTATAGCTAGACATTGACTAGCAAAGAGGTAGAAAGCAAATGAATATGGGGGTCAATCATCCTTCTGGCAGTAATGTTGATGGAGGTTCAAACAAAGAAGCATAATAAGTAAGAAAGCTACTGAGGGCTGGGTCAAGTAGCTTTTGTGAACTAGACCTTAACTCGGAATTAGGGTCACTTGCAGGCCCAACTTAGAGATGAAAACATTGGGCCACTGAATTGGTGGATATCATTCTTCGCAACTAATGACCAGTAATGGAGCTAAGATGAGCTTGGAAGATACCTTTGAGCTCCACTTCTCAGCTCATCCACAAAAATTCATGGTAAGTGTAGAATAATCTATCATAATTGGGCCAAATAACTTGAGCCATTTGACCCTTAAAGTGATATTATTCCCTCCCAAATATAACACGTGGAGATCCACGTGAAATTCAGTTTCACCAATGACTAAAGGAATCTACTTGCATACATGGCAGTACAGTAGTTTCTCACTATTGCCAACTAAGACATGCAGGGGTTGGGCTGGGCTCAAAGTGAGATGGAGGAACCTTGCTATCTTACACTAGATGAAATTATGGGTACTACCTACGTCCATGAATACCTAAACGGGTTGCTTGAATATCTGGCCCACAATCTATAGCGTTTCGAGTGCTATATAGCCTAAAAGAGCATAAAAACTATTTTTATCTGCATTCTCTACCACGTGGCTCTCCCCATGCTTCCTCCATAGTAGAATAACCTCGTCAACTTATGAGTAGGCGAGAACTTATCGTCACAATTAAAATAGAGATCTTTTTCCTAGCGCGCCGCCATTTCGTCCTGCTTTAATTGCTTAAAAATGTTGTTGACCGACAGTGCTAGTAAAGCGAGAAGTGATGACTGAGAAGTGATAATCGTTGATCATGGTTTATTCTGCTACAATAATCAAGTATTTTAGCCTCTTAAAGTTTAGCCAGTCCCGCTACCTAAGATAGAGATAGTGGTTGGAATGCTTGCACTTCCCGACGAATAGCAACTCAGAAGGAACAGAGGTGATGACTGACAATTTGTTTAGCAAGTGCTTCGAATTCCTGGAGATACTTAGAGACAGTACCACGCTGTTGTAACTTGAAGAGTGATTTGCGAGGATTATCATATCGTGACAGTGCAAAGCACACCTCCAAGGCATGTAGCATTGCCAAGAAGAGATATGAGAATTCTAGTACATCCATTGGTACTAGCTCAAGGCCAGGTTGTCCATGTAGAATGATGCAATAGTGATTCGTTGCTTGTTTGGTGTATTATGATAGCCAAAGGACTGAGTGATTTTGAAAATCCAACCAAGGGGATTGGAACCATCAAAACATGGAATATCGAGTTTGACGTAAGGCTTTAAAGAAGAAGATGGTTGGGCCAAGGAAGAATTAGAAACTTCAAAAGGACCCAATGATTGTGGCAATAGTGGATTGTGAGTTTCAAGTGAAGAGATTTTGACCATGATATCATTCATTTTAGCAGGGAGAATGGATTGAATTGAAGCTAATTTGGCCACAACACCCTTTAGACACCCAGAAGCTGCCTTTGATCTTGTATTCTTGTCTATAGAGTCAATGAAAGAATCAGTTGGTGTGTCGTTAATGGCAAAACCCTCTGTTTTGAGGATAGAGAAACCTCCAAAAGAAATAGATAAGGAAATTAAATATTTCTTATTATTTTTGCAAGGAAACATTACTACTCCTATATACTCTATTAGAACTTAATCCTTAACTACTTGACTAACTGAATTAATAACCAATTTCCACGTAAGCACTGCCAGAATAAACTAACACACATAATCCTCCTAGGGCCTTAGTTTAACTCGTTCCCTTCTTGGACTCATTGCTTCTTCATCCTCCAACACTCGCTTACCATTCATAGCTTTCGTCATTTACTATATCAAATTTATCATAAATCTTTAATCACTAATTTTTACACTTAACATATTTCTATATCATTCATTCTTAGTGAAATGTTAATTAGTTTCCTCCAATATTTCATATATTAGTTTTTATTAATTCAAGTGATAGTTAGGATTAAAATTGGAATTTTAGTTGATGAGATATATATGAATTTGTTTTCATTGATATATTTATAGTTTATTCTCATATATGTGTGGGAAACACCATTTTAACATGATTCTCTTACATGCATGGTGAGCTAATATCACCCAATGTGAATGAAATATATATTTTATTTATATAATTAGATATCTGTGTAATGGTATGATTTTTTTAAACAACGATTTTAAATATATTTGTAATGAAAAATAATGATTTGGAGAAATTGTGTGCAATTATATACATACATAATCATCTTCATACGTTTTTCATTGTTTTTATGACTAAGTATAATGTCTAAGTAATTATTAATTTAAATATATTTCAACATTAATAAAGGTTTCTTTATTTTTGGTTCGTTTGTTTTAATGAAAAGTGAATTTTTGAATTTTTTTGAATTCTTTGTTATTTGATTCAAAAGAAAAGTTTGTTAATGGAAATTTTTTAAAAAATTCAACAACAAAAAATAGCAACATTTGGAATGGAAAACAACTTTCTACTTTTAGAAGTAAAAATCATTTCCCGTTTTATTAGCTTCGAGCCCCAATCCCCTAATATTCCTTGTTTTCACTTCACCTTCAACTTCCGTTGTGACTCAATCAAACATTCGATTTGATATAAGAAGCTGTGATTCAATCTTTAAACACCAATAACTTCGTCAAACTTTAAAATGTTTACACTAAGGACTTCAAATCTATAAGATACTTTCTACTATGCATAGTTTTATAGAAGATTAATATTAAAAAATAGTGGGGATTGTTATATTAGTTTGTAATATAATGTGAAATATAAAGTTTCGCATTGGAAAGAAAAGGAGAAGTTGAAATGAATAAAAAGCTTAATTTAATTACCATCTCAAAATAAGTAATATTGAAGTATAGTCTTGAACTTGGACTTTGATCCTTTAAGTTAATAAATCATTTTATTTTTTATCAGACACACTGATTAGGTTTCAAACACATCCTGTCTTAAAATAGTTATTTAAATAACTGCTATAGTAAATTTGAATTTAAAATATTGCAGTTTAATATTAGTTATGTTAATTGAAATTTAAATTGAACATATGAGACTATTGACTTTTGACTTTTTTACCTGTATATATTCTTTTAAAGAGACTTGTTAGTACATAAATTTTAAAAGTTTTATTGTAGGCGAATGTTATGCTACCGCGCACTGTGTGGGTGGTAGCATAGCATTATATATCTACACCTCACTTTTTTTGTTTGTTGTTTTGATTTTTTTACTTTTTTATAATAATTAATTAATTTCTATGTCATATTTTTTTTGAAACTTTTTTGAAATGTTTTTATATTTTTTTACACATCTTGTACTATTCATTCATAATTTTTCTTGAATTTACTTTTTCATAAATAAAAAATTCTAAAAAAAACATTTCAAACAATTCTTAAAAAAATATATGACATAAAAAATAATTAATTAATTTCAAAAATTAAAAAATCATAACAAAAAATTTTAAAAAAATCAGAGATGGGGACAAATGTGTATATCTTACCGCCCGATTGTGGCCGACAGGATAGAATTCCCTGTATCCTAAAAAAGACTTGTATGATCCCCAAGAGTATACAAGCAATATATCTTTAAAGAAAGTAATATTTCATGTCTCAAAACTTCATTTAATTTTCTATTTCTAACTTCAAAACTTCATGTTATTATTTGTACCAAAAAATATATTTTCTTTTATTAAAATGTCATTTGTAGTATAGCAAACAACACTTAAGAAAAATAAATAAATTTCATTAATAAAAATCTAGTAAAACTTGTAATATTTCTAACAAAAAACAATTTAAAATTAAAAGATGAAGGGATATACAAGTGACATATACAAAAGCACCTATTCATTTGAGATTTTCAGTTAGTAAATTTATACAAATAGGAGCTGTGACTACCAAAAGAAAGATCAAATGAAGGAGGATAATTAAAGTCAGCTTGTCAAGCAAACTCCTACTAGCAAAAGCGCTTATAATATATCTATAACTTACAGATTCTAGCTTATTTTTATAAAGATCCATCTATAATAATTTTAGCTATTACATTGTTCTAATAGATTAATATTGATCCAGAAGTATCTTTATTTTTACAAGGACAAATATTAATCATTAAAATTTATATATGCTGATATAAAATAGCTAGATATGACATAAGAATTAAAAATTATTCTGTAACAACTAACTAATATATATAACACTTAAATTGATTCATTATTGTTTTTTTTTTATTTATCTACTGAATTTAAACTTGTAACCCTACGACTCTAATACCACGATTTTTGTTTATTCACTGCTTATAGAAGTCCATACTAAGTAACAATGATTTCAATCATGAATCCTTCCTGTTTTATCATTGGTATTTTTTCTTCGTTTTTCTTTGTCATTTGCCCATTTTATTCTCTTCCATATATGTTATTCATCTATATAAACAAATTAATGTTCAAAATATTGATAGCACAATAAACATGTGAAAAAATTTAGGGTAAATTAATTATTGATTCTCCAAATCTAGTGCAGTTTTCAATTTAGTTCTCCAAATTTAAAACATATTAATTTAGTCTCATAAAATTTAATTTTACTTTAATTTAGTTATATTAACCATTATCTGACAGTTTTATTGACGTGGACTAACAGAGTTACTATGTGATTGTTAAATGTTAAAATAGTAGTTAAGGTTATATTTTTAAAAAAAAAAAAGTTAGACTAATGGCTATCTCATTTTTTTTAAGAGACTAAATTAATAATTGATGGTTAGCTGGACTAACAGAGACTAAATTAGAACAAATTTTTTTTAAAAGACTAAATTAAGATACTTTAAACTTAGATCAAATTGAAAAACAAAATACTGTATTTAGAAGATGAAATGATTAACCGTACTCAAAATTGTACAAAAGTTACTGCTAATTTACACTGCACAATTATCTTAAATAATGTAAATATAATATTAATATATAAATTAACATATAAAATTGTAAACTAAACATACATTAATAAGCAAATATTGAGATTTAGTAGCGGAAAGTACAATGAGGTGTTATAACCAATGGTATTATATATGACCAATATATATTCTTTTATGGTAATTTCTATCTAGTATCCCATGACTCATACTCATGAGTAGCTTTTGATCTTTTGATCTTTTGATCTTTTGATTTTTTAATTTTTAAAATTTTTATCTTAAGAAATAATTTAAAAGAATCTAAAAGAAAGAAAGAAAAGAAATCAAAATAATTTTTTTGTTTTTTAATTTATTTTGAATACTTGTGTTATAAAATATTTATTTTTTTCTTTTTTAAAAAATTTAGATTCTTTTTGTCACAACGTGACAGCCGATGAAAAGTCATCATTTTATGAATTTTAGGCAAGTAAGGGAAAATACAGAAAAAAAAAATGAAATCGTCACCAATTAATTAAAAGAATAATTAGGATCCTAAAAAAAAAAGAAAAATTAGCCCTTAGAATCAGAATAAGGGTTCAGGAGTTTAATTAAGTGTGGAGAAAATATTACACACCCCACGGCGTCCAAAAATTAATACATTTTAATTATCCCTTTTATTAATACAATGAAAATGGACAAAGATGTAAAAATAAATAACTAGACCTGTCTTTTCAAATAAGTGCCTACATACCCTCAAAGGGATCAAGGTCAACGTAATTCAAAATTGATTTTGTTAAATTGATTAAGCGAAAAGACGTAATGACATTTAAGAAAAATTAAATTTTCACTTAAAGCCTAGATAGTGAATTAAGACTTTGGAGAGAACATATCTCTACTAAATGCCTATGTGAGTTGGTACTTTAGAAAAATAAGATTCCGTTGAAAAGCCCATAAAAACCAAACTTCAGAGAAGATAAGCTTTTACTAAAAGTATATTAAATGTTAAGCCTATGGGCAAGATTGAAATTTATAAAAATAATAGAACGAAAAAGATATTTAAAAAAAATAGTGGCCAAAATACAATTTTTTTAAGAAAATTAGGGACCAAAAATATAATTTTTGAAAATGGTGGGACCCTCATGAAATTCTTGAAAGTAATGGGACAAAAATGCAATTACTAAAAGATTTGGGGTCAAAATAAAATTGTTGAAAATATAAAGATCAAACAATAATTTTAAAAAACATAAGAATCTAATTGCAATAATATAAAATTAGAAAACAATTTTCTGAGTGCTTTATTTTAAATTGAGGATTATTTACAAGAAAGTTAATTTTCTTTAAATATATTTTACAATTCTTCATTTAAGCCCTTAAAGCTATTTTTAAAGATAAATGGGCCTTGGACCACTCTCTTGAAAATAATTCTATTGGGTCTTAAACCCTTTTGAATTAATTGGGCCGAAGCCTTG
This sequence comes from Ceratonia siliqua, assembly GCA_034509205.1. Lineage (NCBI taxonomy): Eukaryota > Viridiplantae > Streptophyta > Magnoliopsida > Fabales > Fabaceae > Ceratonia > Ceratonia siliqua. Next base: position 27,025 of record JASKGM010045126.1, read on the forward strand.
TCTTTGGAGCTCTTACTAAATTATAGGTTGTTTATAGCTCTTTGGAACTCAATAAAAAGGATTAAATTGGGTGGATCTTGAAACCTTTTTGAGGAAATTGAACTTCATCAAAGTAGAGTTTAGGCCCCTTCAGAATACACAGCACACATCACCATTCTAGAATACACAGCCAGATGAACCAACCAACCAAATAATAATCATTCATTTCGAACCAAAAAAAACACAACCGAAACAGGGTTTCCATTTGAAACAGCTAAAATAATGTCAACATAGGCTTAACAGACTCAAATCCACAAGCACAGCTTCCAGAAATTAGGTCCTTTAGGAATCAAACAATGTACATTAAAGTCGAATCATGGTAGCATAATTTACCTCAAAACTAAACTAGATTAATAACAAGAACAACACATCACTATTACGTCAGCATGCCTTTAAGGTTTAAATCGTGAAGTTGAAACAAATTATGCAGCATGTACCATTTGGATTACTAATGAAATTGAAGGAAGGCGTAGTAATACACTTTAACTAGGAAACACTGAAATAGCAACCAATTTTGACAGGACATCAGTTGAAAGGGGAATATTCAGATAGCATCATATTTAGCAGGATAAAAATATGAAGATGGTGGCAAACCTTGACAGGATAGCAATTCTGGTATTAAGAAAAATTAGCTTTTCTTCTTAACGAAATCCTCTCTGAATTTCCCCCAAACCCAACTTTCTTATTTCTAAAAAAAAATCTTTGATCTCTTTCAATCCCTCTGATTAGAGCTCCTCCTTCCTGATCTCTTTCACTCTCGGTCTCTTTAATTTCGCGATCCCCCTCGAAGGTCCCTTTCTCGGTGATTTTCTGCCTTCAGATTTTTGGAGCTGTTTTCTGATTCCAGACCCCTCCTCCTTCAGCGTTCTCGGCCTCGGTATTTCGATCTCAGAATTTACGGTTCCCCTCGGTTTCCTCTCTCTGATTCATCAATCCTATCGAATCCCCCTCTATTCTCGAAGGTCTCCCCCTCTATTCTTTCGGATTTGTTCCTCTTTATAGCCAAGGAAGTCCGTCTCTCTTTGCTGTGTCCTTCCTGATGTCGTGAAATTAGGGATTCCAGGAGTGGCGTAAGGCGCGAAGTTCCTAGGATTGGGTTGTTGGAGAGGTGCGTCGATTGTGCAGAGAGGTGATTTGAGAGAAGTGGTTGCCGAAGGAGTGATACGTCGAGTAGATGGGGGAATTGGGGAATCGTGGGGAGTAGGCATCGAAAACTGATGGAAATCGGGGTATGCAGAGGGGGGATAGAAGTGACCAGGGTAAGGGAGAGGGATGGCCGGGGTGATTCCGAGAAGTAGGTGAAGGTGTTAAAAGGCGTGGTTGCAGAGAGGGTCGCGTGCTGCGTGGGATGAGTTTAGAGTGACGGGTTGACAGAGAAATGATTTGGGAATTTAGGGATTGTGGGTCTCAGACGTGTTGGATCCGGTTTGGGGCACCTGGGTTGATTTGAATTGATGGCGCTGGACCATAAATAATGGGTTGGGCTGAAAAGTGAGGAATTTGGGCTGAAAATTAGATTAATAGATAGGTTTTTTAGAAAAAAAAAAGACGAATTTGGTTGATGATGGTGGAAATTTAATTGGACCAAAATTAGGTTAATTATAAGTCTAAGAGATAAAGATGAAATAAACAATAAAAATAAAAATAATAAAAATAAATAAATAGACTAAATAAAATAAAATAAAATAAATTAAATTAAATAGTAGGACAAAAATAAGTACTTACACTTTTAAATTATTTATTAAGGTAAAAATTATAAAAAAATAAAAACTACTCATGAGTATGGGATATGATGAGTAGAATAGAAATCACCTTCTTTTATATATAGAGAAGCCTAAAAGTAACATAGGGAAGTAAAAAGACAATAATTAATGTGATGGTGAGCAGGATTTTTTATTTTTTTATTATTATTATTATCATTATCATTTTATTTAATTATTAAGTATTATATATATAATATAAATTTTAAAATTTTAAAATATATTATTTAATTTAAATTTGATTCGTGATCAGTTCAACCTCAATTAAATCATTAATCCGTAACCCTCTACTTTTATTGATTCAATGGTCAGTTTAATTTTTAAAACACTTGATGCAAGTGATAGATATATACATTGGTTCACTCCAATGTTACCAATTCCATTTCAATTTTATTTATGATTAACAATATATTAGTTCCCTCCAATATTTCATATTGATATTACCCATATTAATCTTGTTTGGTGCAAGTGATAGATAGATATATTAGAATTTCAGTTGATGAGACGTGTTTTTTGTTTTGTTTTGTTTAAACAGTCGAATTAGCTTGTGCGGTTATTAGCCTTGCATAAATTTTTTCTTGCATCCATTTAGGGGAATAATTCTTTTATTGACCATCAATCTATTTAGAAGTTCTAGATAGGAACAAATAGTCTCGAGAACAAAAATACAAAATACTGTACAATTTAGAAGCCTAAAAAACAAAGTCTAGAGGAAAAAATAAAATTCCTATATGGATATTTACCATCAAGCTATATTGACCATCAAGACATTATTTCTTACAATGTAGGCACCCCATAAAACATATATATATATATATATATATATATATAGGTTTTGGCATTATTCTAAATTAATTTTTTATGTAGGTTCCATTATTTTTTGTTGGTTCATCCTTTTTTTCTCAAAGTCTTACCAAATTCTTTCGACTCTCATTTTTTGGTACAGTTTGGTTCCCTTAGGTGAATTTCTAGATCTCGAAATTTAAGACAAATATGTAAACATGCTATTTTACTATCATATTATTTGCGTGAGTGTGAAGCACCATTTCAGCATGATTTTTGGACATGCATGGTATGCTAATGATCCTCCATATATCAATGAAATGCATAAATCATTGATCTCGTTTTGATCTAATGGTTAAAATGTTACATGAATTTATTATGAAATATCACATTAAGAGAGAGAATTTACTTATAACGTCTCTTTCTATTTAATACTTTTTCCTCTCTTATTTGTTATATTTCCTGTTTTTTATTTTAAATTTAAGATAAATTATATTGATATTAAGTTTTGGCATTTGGCCCTTTAGTTTAAGAAACACTCTCTATCCTTACATTATGTATTAATATTAAATAATAATTCAGTTGACTAACATCTAACAGAAATTATACAACCAATTAAGGGTGAACATTGGTGAGGTCGGATTCAATTGGGTTGACTCTTAAAATCAACCTGACATAATAAAAATCGGTGAAAAAATTATTATCTATAACCGAACATTTTTTTTGGATAACCCAAAAAAATATCGGGTTTAGTCGAATATTAGTCGAGTAGGTTGGGTTCAAGTGGGCTGTTTCACAAAATTTGCTTGTTAACATACCCAATCCCAATTTTATTGTTACAAGTCTTGTTTAATGTTTTTTCTAATGTATTTGTAATATTTTTGGATAATTCAATAGGTAAAAATGTCCAAATACTCAAAATAAAAAAAATTAACAGATAAATTAGAGTATAAAGTATCTGGATAATAGACAATTTATAATTTTACTATGGTTCTAACTTTCATAAATAAAACACTAAAATAATTATAATATACATTTTGTTATAAAAAAAGATCCACAAATGCAAATGTCATAATGTCATAAACTATTTAATCAGTAGAACTACATGCCAAGATTAAAAAATTTATCTAAAAACCTAAAGAGATTTTATTTTTAAACTTTGTATAAAGGAAATCTTTTAAGATATCTTATGACTAAATAATGTCACGTTCCTTTTTAATAAACTATACAAAATGACATAGTATTTAGAAATTATGTAGATATATAAAATCATTAAAACTTACATTATATTTAGTCGGGTCGGTGTTATAGTAGGTAGGGTTATTCAAAATTCAAATCAATCCAACCAAATTGATCAACCCAAACCAAATCAATAAATTGGTTTAGTTTAAATTGTTATATGGGTTGAGTTTGGTTTGGGTTAGAAAAATAGTAAATCAATTTAACTTAACCCAACACAACCCAGTTATTTATTATTTTTTAAATAAATATATTATATACTATATGAAATGTATTAGTATCACCATAAAATTAGAATTTGAAATATTAATTCTTTTTAATTGTGACTATTTGATTTTAGTTAATCTTAATAAATTTTCATTGTAAAACTTCTAGATATTCTCTAGGCTCTAGAAAAAATACAGTACCTCTCTTGTTTCTCTCTCATTCTATTCTTTCAATTTGGATTACTGAATTATTTGTTTCTAGTACACATATGACTAATATAAGTTTGTTTTTTCTAGTTTTTTAATGCAGGTAGTTGAATAAATTCATTATATGAATCTTTGGAGTTTACAAGGAAGAACTTTGCTGTCAAATGACTATTTAGTAAAATAATTGATGTTTCTTTTTAGTATAAGAAAGTGTAGATAATTAGTTTACTTTTGAATATTTTTCAATGTTATTGTAGTTGAGATTATCCCTGTCATATGTTTTCTTATTTCTTTTATAAGTATAAACTTATCCATATGTTTTTGCTATTTAATTAAATTTTTGTAATATTCTTTTTTTGAGAATTGCTATATAACTTAGGGTGGCTACTCCCTTATTGCCCCAAAATGGGAGTTTACGAAATTTTTTTTAAAATTGTTTTTAATTTTTAATAATGATAAATTAATTATAAGTTTTAAAAAAATATAAACAATAAAAAATTTTAAAAAATCCAAAAATAATTATACATTAAAAAAATTAAAATTTTGAAGAAAAAAAATTTAAAACATCTCAAAAATTTTTTAAAAAATACTATAAATAAGAAATAAATAAATTATATAAATAATCAAAAATAACCCAATAACAATAAATAATATAAAAAAAAGTGGGAGGGGGGGAGGGGGACGATTGCACAGTTCCCCCCATAACTTAGTTTCAAACCTAAAAAACAACCCAACCCTAACCACTTTTCATGATTTGGTTTGATTAGGTCATAAGTAAGAGTGTTCATGAGCTGGATTGGTTTGAACTCAATCCAAACCCAACCTAAGAATTTTTTTATATTCTACAACCCAAACCAGTTTAAACCACAAGACTTATGACTTGACTAACCAAACCCATAAAAATTTAGTTTGGGTTAGGTTGGTTTATCTGTTTAAAACAAAATTATGTAAAATTTATCAAAATACGAATATTACAAAAATCTAAATAGTAAAAATAAATATGGATAAGTTTATACTCTTAAAAAAATTAAAAAATATATGATAATGAAATTTTCAACTACAATAACATTGAAAAATGTTCAAAAATAAACTAATTATCTACCATTTCTTGTACACACACAAAAAAATTATTTCATTTAAAAAAAAGACTAAATGGTCATTTGACGACAAAGTTCTTCCTTGTAAACTCCAAAAATTCATCTAATAAATTCATTTAACTACTTGCATTAACAAATCAGAAAAAACAAAATTATATTAGTCATACATGATTAAATTCTAATTTTGTGATATATTTCATATATAATATATTATAATATTTATTTAAATAATAATAAGAAATAATTGGGTTGGGTTAGATTAGACTAGATTATATTGGTTTATTATTTTTGCTAACCCAAACCCAACCCAACCTAATATTTATTAAAAAATTCTAACCCAACTCAACCTGTATAAAAATTTAAACCAACCAAATACATCGGTTTGGTTTGGGTTGATTAGTTTGAACGGGTTGGTTTTGGTTTTGAACAGCCCTAGGCATAAGTCTCGTGGTTTGAGTTTTTTTGGGTTATAGAGTGTCAAAACGTGACAGCCAGTAAAAAAGCCATCATTTTATGACTTTAGAAGCGTAAGGAAAAAATGCAGAGAAAAATAGAGTCGCCACCAATTAATTAGAAGGATAATTGAGATCCTTAAAAAAAGAAAGGAAAACTGGCCCTCGAAACCAGAAAAAGGGTTCAGGAGTTTAATTACGTGTGGGGAAGGTGTTAGGCACCCCACAACGTCCATCTCTAAAGATGGTTACCTTAAATCGTTTATGCTTTAAAATTTTAATTTATTTAAATTACCCCTTTTTTTATTAATAAAATAATAATGGACAAAGATAGATAAAGAAATAACTAGACCTGCCTTACCAAGTAAGTGCCTACATATCCCGAAAGGGATTAAGGTCAACGTAGTTCGGAATATTTGGATAAGTTGATTAGGTGAGATATATGATCTCAGACTGTATAATGTGACATTAGGGGAATATAAAATTTCACTTAAAGCATGAAAAATGAATTAGGAATGGAACATTGGGAAGAATATACCTCCACTGAATGCCCAACAAAATTGAGACTTTAGGAAAATAAAATTTCACTAAAAGTCTAGAAAGAGAAATAAGTGGGACCTCGGGGAAGATGTACTTCCATTAAAAGCAATGTGAGATTTAAGACATTGGAGAGTATGTAGCTCCACTAAATACCACGAGGATTAGAACTTTGGAGAATTTTAAACTTCTACTAGAAGTCCTTTATACGTTCACGAATGAAAAATGGTTACTTTATTATTCTTAATCGAACTTTAGTTTTCCTAACTTTTGTGACAAAACTGAAATTTCTAAAAGAATAGGGGTAAGTATGAAATTTCTAGAAGTATCGGGATTCAGAATGGGATTTAAAAGTATAGGGGCCAACAATGCAATTTATACAAATAGTGAGATCACAATGTAGTTTAAGTAGATTGTGGGAGCCAAATGTTGTTTCAATGAATAGTAGGACCAAAATATAATTGATATCTTTAGTGAGACCCAAAATATAACTATGTAAATAGTGGGGTGAAAATGTATTTCTTGAAAATATCGAGGTCAAAATTATAATTCTTGAAAGTATAGGGGTCAAATTGTAATTCTTTAAAAATACCGTGACAAGGATGCCATTTCTTTGAAGACATTGGGACTGGAATTTCTACAATTTAAACTAAGGTCTCATCATTTGCAAAAAGATTGAACTTGATTAAATTCCATTTTGAAAATATTCAATTGGGCCATTGAAACCCTTTTTGAAAGTAATTCAATTTGGGCATTTTGAAACCTTATATTTGAAGATAACTTAATTGGGCCTTTGGAACCTCATATGAAAATGTGTTTCATTTTATGAGTAGGTCCCCTGGTCCCTAAATACTTTAGGCAATGAGATATGAATCCAAAGAGACAGCACATTACTAAATAAACAAACACCTCTCATACCATAATTAGCTAGTAAATTAACTTCAACTTGTTTTGAATTTTATGACACTAGTAAGTTTAAATTATGAGTAGAAACCATCCATGCCCCAAAACTTCCATCAGGAATAGTTAAAATTTCCCTGTACAATATTCCTCAAATTTTATTAAAAGTTCAAATGCCTCACACAAAAATATAGTTTATGACAACCGGGTATTTGTCACAAGCCATGTCATAAAAAAAACAAAAAAACTTTGGCCTCTATGATTATGTTTTAAGCCTTATACCGAAGCCACTCATATTCAATAAGGATATAGAGCAATTTACTAATGAAACACAGTTAGAAGCAAAACAAAGTGGCATGCTAATTCCTGTTACACTTAGACCATAGGACTAACTAATAGGGAATATGTCATATTTGATCAAAGACACTTAATAGCAAGAGACTGATTATGAAAAGATATACGCAATGAATGTGAACCCCTTTTACATTCCAGAGCATATAAACAGCATGGTATGTGGTCCTAACAGCATAATACTAGAGCAAACAATAAGAAATTTCATAAACTACTATAAACCGAACCCACATAGACTATCCATATAAACTTCAGATTTTAGGAAAATTAACCCATTTTTGCATGATAAAGGTTTCTCATTCAGAGGTCAACCACCTACTTATCAGAATTAACTTACACAAGATGAACATAACAGATTAAGCTCAGAGTCAACTATCCACAAACAAACTAAACAGGATAGTGCAAGACACAATGATCATACTAACCTAGAGCTAATGCCACTAAAGCACCCTTATTAGACTAATCGAATTAACACTCACCAGTTAACATAACATGCCACCAAAATCAGTACCAAACCAAGGTAAGGTTAAACCAAATGCAATAACACATAGAACCCACAATACATAATAGATTGAACAAATGAAACACCTGAATCAAACCTACACTCTTAGCTAGAATAAACTTTGAAACCATAAATTAAACTCTATTTGCAGAAAGAGTGCATATGCATCCATACCACATTTTAGTTCAACCTATAAATCAAAACACAATTTATTGAAATCAAATTTAGCATCACATGTGAACAATCAAGATAAAATCATAATAAAATCCAGACTTAAGTCTCAAATTAAAACTTCTTACTGACAAAAGCATGGAATTTATTAGAGAAACAACAATCCTAATTAGGTTAGAGTGACGAATGAACATAGTCTTGGAGTTAAATCCCCCATTCAAATTAAGACCCAACATTTACAAACTGAATCATAGCGTCCCTATCACCAGAAGAAAAAAAATTGAAGAAAGAAGATAAAAAAAAACCTTCTTTGAAAATCCAGTAAACTCAAACTCGGATTCATTATCCTTGCTGTTCCAATACTCGTAGTCATTTCAGAAATTCTCAATCCCTCCCCTATCTCAGAAACTCTTTCCTCGGCTCTCGGTTGGTGTTCTGTTAGTTCCCCTTTCTCGACTCTCCGAAGCTTCTTTTATAACCGAGAGAGGACAATCTCCTTCCTAATCAACTCATTTATCCACGGCGAAGATAAGGCAATCAAATCAATTCCCACTCCTCCTTTAACGTCATCAAGCAAAGCAAAAAGGGAAATTTTATTTATGATTTCCCCTTTATAGATGAAGGATGAAATCGAATGGAGATTTGAGGCGAGAGTCATGGTGGATTTGGGACAAGAATCATGGTATTTCCTCATTCTGTCATCGTGAATCAAGGAAGGAAAAGGAAACGGATAGTCGAGGTGATGTAGAGATGAGAAGAAACTGGCGGGATGACAGGGGTGAGAGGGAACCAGGGAGATGACAGAGGTGGAAGGGATGCAGGGGCGAGGTGATTTGGGGATTGTGGGATTGTGGGAGTACGGGTAATTGGATTCAGGAGTTGGTCCGGGTCAGGTGTCCGGATTGGACCAGATGGCTTGGGCTGGGCTGCTGAGGCATGGGCTGCACTGAGAGTGTTTAGGCTGGATCCGGTTGAGTGGGTTGGGCTAAGGGAGTTTTTTTTTTGTAATTTTTCCATTTGTCCCTATTTTTATTTCTTTTTCTTTTCATTTTTATTATTTAATTATTTTTTGAATTTTGCTATTTAATTTTGTTATTTTTCTTTTGAGAGAAAATTATTAATTTTAATAAACCATTAGACAAAATTAGGTGTTCACATAGAGTATAAAAAATTTATAGGCTTGAGTTTAAACCTAAACTAATATAGCTCATAAACACCCTAATATTGGGTTTTAATACATACACCGAATCAATCCAAATAAATCTAATATCTTTTTTTAAAAAAAAAATCACCTGCATTAACCCTCTAAATGCAATTTAGCTCAACTGACACCAATTATTTTAGATGAATTTGATCGGATTGATATGGGTCAATGTGGCACTAGGATCCAGTGTAGTGACAGGAGCGTGCATAGTCGTTGGATGCTGTCATGCCCCACTTTAGAGTACGTGATCGGCGTAGGAAAATTATCATTTAGGTAACAATCTACCAGCCAAAAATACTCAATGCAACTAATATCATTAGAACCGAATTATGCATTGAATAATAAATGCAAAACATACTTTAATGTAATAATTCTAAGTCAAGATATAATAAAAATTTTGCAAAGTTTTCCTTAAAATATAGATTATCCCAAGGTACAAGTAGAAAATCCATAAGGTGGACGAGCCCACCAAAATTCAAATGGCCTCAACCATAAATGGGTCTAACATAGGCCGTATCTACTAACTATACATGAACTATGCAATTATTATTATTACAGACCATGACCCTTACTCAAAATGCAAAACAACCTATCTAACATTGGTCCCCAATTGTCAAAAGTATACTCCACTATTACTCAGGGGGTAGTATGTACCAATTCAATGAGCAGACTTAAAGGATGTAGGCGAAGCTGAAGGAAGTTCATCAATGGCTTGATTTGAAAAATGTTAGAAATTGAAGGGATGATTCACACCAACTTAGGGAATAGAAGAATTATTTACCAAAGGATGCATGAACTCTCAGGTGTAAAGTATATCACCGTAATAATCATCATGTTTAAATAAATGCTTCAATACATAAAGGTATAACTAAAAAGTAATGTTATGCACGTAATACACCTTACATTTGGGAAACAAAATAATTATATACCTGATAATACCAATAACAATAATTGATATTATTTTCACAAAAGACATTTAAGTTCAAAAATAATTTAAGGGAGTTCACAAAAATGCTATGATCCATAATTAATCAAATAGTAGAACCCAAACTGATACATCTATCTTTCCATCCATAAGATAAAGCTTAACTATAGTGATTGACCCGATCCTCACCTTAAGGAACTGCACTCACTGAAGGGAACATTCAACTAATCACTTCCTTTCAGAGTTTCACTCATCCAGAGGAACTATTCCATTCAAACTCAATCTTCTGCCAAGAACTGTACTTACTTATAGAAGTACCTTTTACTAGGAACTGCCCTCAACTGATAAAGGTTGTGACCTAGGGGCACTTAGTGATTCTACCACCACTCTACTACGGATCCTAGAACATAGTTATAAATAAATTTTAGGAATCTTACACAAATTGCGCTTTCCCATAAATATTTTGGGAAAAGTTCATAATTTAGGAAAGAATAATAATTTTACATACACACACATACACACATATATCACTTTATTCAAAATCATTACAAAACATGCTTAAATAATATCATTAAACCATAAAATAGAATTTGGCATCCAGAGATAAGTAAATATACACTCACCACTCAAATTGTAGGCAATGAGGTGATTATTTTCACTCAACTCTATCTCAGGACTGATTTAGGCCCAAAGAATTTGTTACAGGTGTACCTATAATTATAACATGTACACCTACATATTAGTAACCCAAATTTACAATTATTTTCCTAACACCAACACTATAACTAAAATGAGAAAAAATATCTAATTGAGAATTACTGATTTATTTAGTAAGGATTTGACGCTAGAAGGGCTTTGGTTGACAAACAAATTACTTTGCTTTCTCATCACCTCAATAATTTCTTAAACTCAAAAAATGTCAACATAGTCCCTTGCACTTTCACAAATTTCTATCAACTCTATTTCTATTTTATTTATTTCAAGTTATTTTCATAACCCAAAATTTTCATAACCTTTTCACTCCAATAAATTCACAAGGTACCTATTCTATCCAATAACCATTCTTTCACTTTGTCAATGGCTTCAAGGAAATTAATTCTCACACTTTTGGTTGGCTACATTTTGATCAAATTCCTCAAAGTGGTGAAATTTTCAATTGGGAATAATGGCAACCTAAAAAGAGAACAGAGTGCCTCAAAAAATTTTCAAAATAATTCTATATATAGTTCCTACATTTATATTTTTATTCAACTAACCCACTTTACTGTAATTCTTGAGAACATCCTTTCTTTTCAATTTGAAATTGATAATCTCCCAAGCCTAAATTACCAATGCTCTGTATTGATTTTATTCCTAAAAAATTTTCAAGGTGGAAAGGTATGAGTGTAAGAAGGTACCATAGAAACAAAGAGTACTAAAAATTCATGAACAATATATGTGAATTACTTGACAGCCTAGAATCCCACAACTAATACCCACAAAGCATTCTTCAAATAACAACAACTGAAGCTCATCTACCACAAACCTGGTTTGGTTGGACAGTTTCTGCACAAACCCACAAAACCCATGTCTAACAGTAAAATTTCCAACCGCCCAATGCTCCTCTGCTCGGTTGGAAGTAAAACAGGCGTTGGTGGCCCAATTTTTCGGTGAACAATAATGGACCAACAGCAGAGAATGACGGTGGCTGGGCCAAAGGAAAATGTTGACACGGTAGAGCTTGCTCACAGCACCAAAACGAACAAAAATAGAGAGGGAGAGAAAAGAAAAAGGGACTTTTCTAGTATGGCATTGTGCAGAGGAGTTTTAGGAAGGAATGGGGGAAACTTCTATGATTTTTAGGCTTTTAAGGAGGTTAGGGACTAAGGTGCAAATCTTAAAGGTTGGTTTATATGCTACTAAATCCCTAGACTTTAGGTTATTTATATTTGAACCCCTTTTATTTTTTTTTGAAGGATAGTTTATTTATATTTGATCTGGTTGGTTTGGGTTTTGCATAGCCCTAGTCTTAAGTAATGTGGTTTGAGTTGGTTTAGGTTATAGAGTATAAAAAACTAGCTCATAAACACCCTAATAATGGATTTTATTTCGTACACCGAATCAATCCAAATAAATCTAATATTTTTTTTAAAAAAATCACCTACATTAACTCTCCAAATGCAATTCGGCTCAACTGACACCAATTATTTTAGATGAATTTGATTGGATTGATATGGGTCAATAGGGCGCTAAGATCCGGTGCAGTGACAAGGGCATGCACAACCATTGGATGCACGCAACCACTAGTCTATCAATGGGTTATACCCACCCAACTAACTTCTAATTTATTCCCACCTTAAAGATTTATACAAATATATCCTTATAAAATATTTTAGGTAAACTATACTAATATTTTATTAAAATTTGGGTCAGTTATTTTGGATAAATTATATCATTTTGGTGCAAGATTAAATTACATATTCAATTTTCTTAAAAAGTATTAAAAAAATAAGAAACTCATTTTAACTCAAAAAAAAATTTAAAGAGTTCAAAATTTTCAAGTCTATAAGTGTCACGCCTCAATTTTTGGTACGTGATGCAACCCTAATGATTAAAAGAGCATAAAATAGACTTTAAAAGTTCACAACTAAACATAACTCATGCAGAATTTAATGAAATTTTGGCATCATGTCCCTAGAAATATGGACATCCGAAATACAACAATTTTAACAAAAGGGTGGACAGACCCACCAACAAAATGAGTAAGCCTTCACGGCTGAGACACTTAAGCAACTAAATATCACTAGTAGTTTGACTCAATGCCAATAAACAAAGCCTTACAAATAGCATAAACATAACACATTTAACATGACTATGCAAATCCTATTCAACTGTCCAACATCAGTTTCAAAAGTTACTCAATTAGCTGAAGGAAAACCTACCAATTGTCAACCGGTAGGTTCTTGCCCAACTAGAAGTTCGGAGTGTTGAGACGTTATAGCATTATCTGATAAAATTAAGGAGAAGGGTGAGTCGCAAAACTCAGTGAGAGGAAACCCACACTCATGGATACAAATTTAAATAAAAAGGGCTTTAATCACATACATATAAAATGCTAATTCATATATAATGAGTCATTACCCCAAAATCTCAGCTGTCGTTCATATACAGCAAATAATAAATGAAGAAAAAGTTATACACATAGTCGTATATAATACATAACATTATTACATAAATTGTATATTGACATACTAAAAAAAACAAGGAATATGCACACTTACATTCAAATAATTTCATTTACTGAAGATGGATCCACTCGCTCTTCACATAAGAAACTCTCTTAATTAATTATTATTATACAATTATACATCCGGAGTGAACTCAACCCACGGATGTTAGGTAAGTACCCGTCCCATATAACCCCTTATAGCTCTCGTATAGTCCATGGACAACTATATACTAGGTACACCTAGGGTTTCCTTATAGAAGAAACTAAGGATCCACCCATAACAAGAATTTAATAAATTAATTCTTTAATTTATTTCATAATCATATTTAGGCAAAAGTACTTGTACTAGTTATGAATCCAACAGAAAAATCTATTGGAAAATTCAAAGTGAAAGCAAGCACATGTAGACAACTTTAGGATGAATAGTATATGTCTTTTAGGTGTACTCTCAAACAAGAAAGATAAATCTCTCTCAAAATTTTCACAATAATATTCCTCATGGATTTCATAATGAGTAATAATAACAATAATTTTACGAAGTTCAAGGAAATAGAAGATAATCATTTTATATAGTCCCACTAAGATTTTATCATAACTATAGGAATCATAAGTATAATATAAGTATAATATAAATACAAGATAAATACATGCACCCAAAAGCATGAGAATCCACTCACCTTGTTATGTGAAAGATTTTTTTTCCCAAATTTGAAGTTTAAGTCAGGAAGAACTCATACTTGAGTCAAAGTACCACAAGACCAAGAATGAGAAGAGAGGAAACAAATATGTAGAACCATACCCATGAAATATTCAGCATAATCCTAGAGGAAACCAAAACCAGAGATGAAATCAATTGACATCCACTCTAAAACAAGGAATGAGAACCAATTCCTAATATATACCCCATGGATTTTGCAAAAAACTTAAGAAAAACACCCTCACAATCGAAATCCATCTCATACATCCAAAAACAAGTTTCTATCCTATTAAATACTAAGATAAAAGTTGAAATAGAGTTGGAATGTACTTGCTACAGAAAATTTCCTGCAGCTGGACGTTGGAGCAAATGAACTTGTGAAAATGGAGCTGACAGTATTTGCTACAGCAGAAGAGATAGAATTCTAATGTTGCGGTAGAATTTCCTTTGACAGAGTAAGCAATCTGGCTGAGAAACTCAAGAGGAATAGCTCACTATCTTCTAGTTTTGATGGTACCCAAGAATGGAAGAGGAAAAGAGAAATATCAAGGAAGAATGCTGGAGAGGCTAAACCAAAACAGAGGAAAGGAAAATCAGCTGCAACTAGAATTTTTCTCCGTCTAACAAGGTTAAAGTAGACAGCCATGGACCTCCTCCTAGATGGCCACGTGTAATGGACTAAAAAAAATCTACACACCTATATATATAATAAAGACCATTTCACCACCATTTTCATTTTCTGGAAGTGAAAATGTTTAAAAGAAATTTTATTTTCTTAATAATTTAAATCATTGTTACTTCAAACAATTATTTGGAGTAAAAAATGTCTTTGGGGTAAATATAAATTAAGGAGTAAAGTGGTGACATTACAATAGGTTGGACTATCTCAACCCTAGGTGAGGTGAGTCAAGCTAGAATATTTGTAACCTAAAAAATCAAAAGGCTTTGAGCTGGGCCATGGTTTACTTGGTGGATATTTTTAACACATCATTTTTGTCTTCCTTCAGTTTTTTCTTTCTTTTTAGTAGCTTATTTTGTTGTAGTTTTCTTCTTTGGTATCTCCTTTCTTTTTGGGAGAAATCTTCCTTCCTTTTGAAAACCCCTCATTTTTTTGAAAGAGTTCTGTTCTTTAGCAATGCGTTAAAATATTTGCTCTCTTTTCCGGCAGATTTACACTATGGTTTAAGAAGTTAAAGATTTTTTAGAGTCTTAACCTTTAGAGAGAGTTGAGGGATTATTGCCTCCCATGATAAGACTTGCAAAATTTCTTCTTGTTTATGTGTTATGTTGTTCTTCTGTTTAGTGAGTTGTAAATTATTTTATAATCTCTTTGAAGTTGTATTAGAGGTACGTTGCCTCTATTTGCATTGTTTGTCTTTGTTGTTTTAGAATGCATTGTCTAGGTAAAGTTATTAAGTGTTGTAGGGTGAGGCAATCCTCACATTCCAAGGTACTTCGTGGGTGAGGAGTTAGACCCTCATGTTTCTGCTATCTCACGGAACCTCATGGGAAGTTCATACCCCAAGGAACTTGGTAGGATGTTGGGAAGCAATCTTCCCACTTAACAAGACGCTTTTGAAATGATGAGTTAAGCCAATCCAAAACTCATCATGGTATCAGAATTGGTAACTCGAGACTGGAATCAGGACCTATGCCAAGCACTCCTTTTAAGTAATTTGTTCTAAGTTAATTCCCTCCGGTTGTGAGGGAGAGTGTTAGAAGTCCCACATTGCCTATGTAAGATTATTAAGTCTTTATCTAAGGCTAATGCAATCCTCACCTTTCAACGTGCTTTTGAAAGAATGAGTTAGGCTCACCCGAAACTCATCATCTAGTCGTTGTGTTTGATGTAATATGTTTATTCATGTTTTTATGAATGAAAGACCCAAAAAAAAAATCAATATGTTTATTTATTTTAAATTTTATATTTATAAAATAGAAATTATATCTTATTAAGTTATTGGTAAATTTATATCATAATATCAACTTTAGCTATAGTAGCCTTATTGAATTGAAGTTGACAATATTATCATCTAAATTTATGCCAACATTCTTCCCAGAGTTAGTCTGATGGTTTCCATTCATTATTAGTACTATATTCAATGGGTATCATTTTTAATTATTAGGTTAAATCATTTTTTAATAAAATTCATTTTTGATATCGTCAATCTTTTATTAATTTTGTTTATTTAAAAATTATTTTATTGTACACGCCATTTATATAAATTAGCACTTGTTCTTGTTGGATATATTATTAAAAAAAAGATTTTAATATGAAATAAATAAGTCTTATTATGAGAAGTACATACATGTCATTTTGTTGTCGTGTTCCCGTGTTTAACACACTGTGGTGTCAGACATAACTATGACATGTGTCTGACTCACGTATAGACATATCCAAATAATAGGAAAAATTTGGCTTAGACACATGGTTAATATAGCTTAGATATAGCTTAAAATTGGTTGAATATAACTTGCCATTTTTTCCCATTTTTTTAGAAAAAAAATTTAAATAAGATTCACTCGTAATTATTTTTTGTTGTGAAGAGATGTATTATAATGACTTGATAATATCTCTTGACTATTTCTTGTTGTAAAGGGTTGTATTAGAATGACTTGGTAATATCATTTGTAATTATATTTATTTTTTTAAGAAATAATTATTTTATCCAAGAGTCATCAACTAGTACTCTCACTTTTCATAATAAACCACTCCTACCATAAGATACGTGTATATATATACACACACACATGCCCTGTCCTGCATTTTTTTAAAACTTTTATATATTATGTCTGATATCATATCATGTCGCGTATCCATATCCATGCTTTCAAGGTGTTATTTTATTTTATGTTCTAATAGTCAAACGGCTATCAAAATTGGGCAATTATAAGTGCTTAATAGCCAACGTTTTTTCAGCAATAATTGTTGATAAATGGGTGGTTACTATATATATATATATATATATAGTGTGCGCGATGACAAAAAAAATGTGTAACAAATATTAAAATATAGTGTGATATTTTGGGTAAAGAAATAGCCAACGTTTTTACCGCAATAATTGTTGATAAATGGGTGGTTACTGCAACAGCCATATGAATGGGCAACGGTGTATATAATATGTGTGTGTGTGTAACAAATATTATATGTGGGTGAGAAGAATTCTATCTTTCTATTAGTGTAAAATTGTGAAGATAGAATAACGTGAATCAAATTGTTGTATCTTAGAGGCGATGTATCTCGTACCTACTAAATTGGTATTGTATTTATAAGTGAAATTTACTTCAGGAGGCATAAATCACCTTAAAAAGAGTGTTAATATTACATTTATTTTTAGCTCTAATGATTGTTGCTTTCGTGTATTTTTATCTTATTTTTCAAGTTTTGAGACAACAATTCTTAAGTAAATTATTTTTTCTATTTCTAAAAGTGTTGAATTTTAAACGAATATAAAATTATTTTTTTTCTCTTTGTTGCTATTCTAAGATGATATTGTTTGAAGTATAAAAATAATCTTTTAAAATATAATTTTTAAAAATAACTTTGTGAAAATTATTCATTGGTGTGCATGAAGCACTAAATTTTTACATGACACGGCACCATATTGGAGAGAAATCCCAGCCTTTTCCCTTGGGCCTTTTCCCTTGAGAAAAGGCTGGGACTTTTCAGAAAAGGCTAGACTTTTCTTTACATCTGGGCCGTCCAAATCCTTGGACGGCTCAGATCTTGCCACATCACTCCATGATTAAAAAAAAATTTCCTATTTTTTTTCTTTCCCGGACAGTGCTCATCCTTCTTCTCTGAATTTTTGTGTAATCATCCTTCCGCTCATGCATTTGATTTTCCCACCATTTTGCTTGGACCACCATCGTTCGCCATCATCGCCGGTAGCTATCATCATCAGTGGCCATCATCGCCGATGGCCGTCGTCTCCTTGCATCTCTGCATCTCTGGTTGGATTTTCTCTACTGTAGCTATCTCTCTGGTTGGATTTTGCATGGTCATGCGTTACTATAGCTATTTCTATTTGGCCCCCAGAAGCTTGACTCACTCCCAAACTTGGCTACGGAAGCTTATCTATTTGAACTAGAGCTTCTAGTCTGATTTCTGTAATAATCTTTCATTTTGTATTGTACTTACTTTGAGTTAATCCTTTTGGCTATTTACTGGAAAATGCTTATGAATTGAAGTTATATTCCATTTTTAGTAGTTTTTATGTATTTATTATGTATTTATTATATGTCATTGTCGGTTGGATTTTCTAATCATGGATATTGCTACTTTTGTGTTTAGTAGTAATGGATTTATCACCTTTTGCACCTTTTTCTGAATTATTTTTTGTTTAAGTTCTAACTGGTAAGAAGTTAAATTTTTGTCTAAGTTGATTTTGTTTATTTTATCCTTTCTCATTTCCCCCCAATAATTCATTTCTTCGTGGCTCAGTTGCTTTGAGTATTTGACAAGTTTCATTACCATATTTGCAATTGCATGTTTTTTATAAGTAAAAATAGTTATCTCACTTTTCATTTCATTACCATATTTGCAATTTGTTTCTTCATTTCTTCATGGGTCAGCTATATATTTATTTAAATTGTGCTTTTTATTAACTGTCCTATGTCATTCACAAGCTTTGCACTGTACATTATCAAGTAAGGGATATTATGTCTAACAGCTTTGTGTTTAATTTATATAATGCTACCTTCTACTTTGCTTTCATACTTAATTTTTATGTTATTGGTTTTTTTAATATTGTCTGGTATTGTATTTAATTGATTGCATAATTTTTTGGAATCATTATAATAATGTGGATGCACAGGATCATTAGAAAGTGAGCTCATGAGCCTGTGCACCCAATATGAACATCCCAAGATTCAACCAGTTATTGTACATCTCATAATGCTGCAATTTTCTTCTTCACTATTAGTACATTAGTAATGCTGTAATTTTCTTCTTCACTATTAGTACATCAGTAATGCTGTAATTTTCGTATTCTCTATTAACACAATAATTATAGTATTAATGCCAAATCTTTATGCCTGCTAGGAATTTTTTGCTATCACAACCAATCAGAAATTGCATATATGCCTTTTGCATACATGCAGATGCAGCACATAGTTGATACATCTCAACCAGTAACTTCAATGATCTTGAGCATCCATACTAGACCATTATAGTATGCTACTCACAGAAGTTTGATTCTGTGACATCAACCAAATTCTGTTCCTTGGACAATTTAAACTGAGATGATCCAAACTAGTTAACTGCATAATGATAAAGTCCATGCAGAATGATCAAATATGTTGCTTGCACAAAGTGATATCTATTGTCAGTTTCACAACATGGGTTATTTTGTATATATGTTATAACTCTAATTGTATAAGTCCAATATGACAATAAGAAACCACTTGCTTTTCATGATACATACAAGTCCATTTGCAGGAGCATATATAACTTTTGCAAGCAAGTAAATAATTATATGTATAACACAATTGAAACATTAAATCATTCAGTTTAAATGCTGTGACTCAGAATGGTACAAGATCAATATGCCAATGCTTTCAGAATATCAACAATAGCAGATTCCTCTAAAATAAATTGCACTTTGTCTTTCTATAGCAAAAAAGGTTCAACATCTGTCAAGATTTTACATAACCATTATAATATTACAAGTCTGGCTATGATAAGAACACCACCTTCAGAAGAAGATTCATGATTGTATCACATGCCAAGAAGATGCAACCATTATCCTCGACCATATTATTGTTTGACCATATTAATTTAGTAAGGCAATATAGAACCTACTAAATAGACCCAATATATTTACATTTATTAATAATGCTAATGAATGATGTTGTAGTAACATGTCTATAAGTGTCATGTTATGTTATAATATAAAATAAATGGAAAAAAAGAAGAAAAAAGAAATAATCAAACAATCATTAGCATGAAAACAACTACATCAGTTCATTTACATATATAGGTCTACCTTCATAGTACTTTTAAGTCAAAATGAGAGTGGTCATTCTGTATAAATTTAATCCATTTTTAAAATATCCATGAGAAATTTCATTTTGTATTGAGATTTTCAAATGACACATTATAATGAATTTTATATGTATGATAAGAAGATAATGCAAGAGAAAAAACTACGCCCCAAAATCTAAATACAATATTATTATGCTCACAAACAAACTAGGCCCCAAAATGATTGGATTTGGCATATCATAGATTGGAACCATGCAGAAGCGTAACAAACTAAGCTCTAAGAAATTTCACTGCATTTGAAACCATGCAAAAGCTTAACCAAAACCTAGCACATCTGGTAATGTTCTAGAAATTCAGCCAATTAGTCCAAAACAAATAACTAAAAAGTAAACACTTAGTATGGTTGGCAGGATGCTTTGAATTGTTGATGCAATATACATATATATTATTACTGCATATTCCTTACCTTCTGTTTTGAAAGGTGTCGTGTCTCATGCTTTGGAAAGTTCTTTGATGAGCCTTTTGTATCTTGCACAGCACCGTATAACAAAACTCAATCATCAGCTATCTGATATTATCTTCTTTCAAGGACTTTCTTTAAGAGAATATCACTTATGAATGAAACAAAGTCTACCCTACACCCTATCCAAGTTGCTATATTAAAATGAACTTCAAAGAATTGTGTGACATGGAATGAGATTGAAATTATCTAAATCAAATTATGTTTGATAACAAATATGAAAATCATTTAAAGAATTCTTCATCAGTCTAAAGGTGGATTCAATTAATTGGTAGTTTGAATTCATTATATCATTTTTTCTTTTTTACCACCCCCAACCCCCTCCCACCCCCCCACCCCCAAAAAAAGTTATACATAATTAAGGAAAACCTAAAAGTTATATTGTAAAACAAATTTTCAAATTTATGCTTCACTTTTTTATGTTTTAGATGTAAAGAAAACACAACATTATTCAAAACGAGCAGGCCCTGAAGTTGTTATCAAGTCCATTCTCTTAAATTGGGAATTGGATTGGATTGAATGGCCATGGTACACTATATGAAGAAAAAGTAGATGAATAAAATATGTAAAATAACAAAACCAAATTTATACAAACTCATTTACTTAAATAACTCTCATCTGCCATCCCCTTGCAAGTTTAAATGAAGATTAATAAAAGATATAAAATAAAAAAACTGAATTTATACAAACTCACTTACTTAAATAGCTTTCATATGCTATCCTCTTACAAGTATGAATGAAGATAAAAATCATTGGATTAATAGTCTAAGCAGTACCAAGTCCATTCTCTTAAATTGGGAATTGGATTGGATTAGATGGCCATGGTTCACTATATGAAGAAAAAGTAGATGAATAAAATATGTAAAATAACAAAACCAAATTTATACAAACTCACTTACTTTAAATCACTTACTTAAATAACTCTCATATGCCATCCCCTTACAAGTTTAAATGAAGATTAATAAAAGATATAAAATAACAAAACTGAATTTATATAAACTCACTTACTTAAATAGCTCTTATCTGCTACCCTTTTACAAGTATAAATGAAGATAAAAATCATTGGATTAATAATCTAAGCAGTAATTCTCCACAATGCTTATGGAATCAAATGTTAATCATCCCTCAATATTCTGTGAGAAATAACCATATTAAACTTGCTTTCTTCAAAGAAAGTAAATTCATCACAAGGGAAATGGAAATGGATTGATTACGAGGCATAAAATGTCCCCCTAACTAGTTATTAAGAAACTCCATAATAAAAAGAAAACAATTAAGGACCTATTTCTTGGTAGAGTTGTCACAACGTGACAGTTAGAAAAAAGACATTGTCATGACCTTAAGGAGATAAAAGAGAAAAAATAAACAGAGATAAAAAATGGAATCGCCACCAATTAATTAGAAGGATAATTGGGATCCTGTAGAAACCAAATACTGGTCCTTGAAACCAGGGAATGGGTTCGGGAGTCTAATTACGTGTGGGGAAAGTGTTAGACACCCACAGCGTTCATCCCTAAGGATGGTTACCCTAAATTGTTTGTACTTAGATTTGTTATGTTTGAATTACCCCTTTTATTATTGCATTTTTATAGAAAAATAAATAAGAGAGAGAATTGGACATGTCTTACTGTGTAAGTGTCTACGTACCTTTATGGGATCAATATTCATGTAGTTCGAGTTAATTAAATTAGAATTTGTCTATAAGGGATTAAGACAATATGGAAAAACAAGTTTCCACATAAGGTCCCACAAAATGAGATATTAATTATCTACATAAAGTTTGAGAGAATAAAGACAGTATGGTAAAAGGAATTTCTACGTAAATCTTAAACAAAATGGGAGAATATTTTCCCACATAATGTTAAAAGAAGTGAAGACAGTATGGGAAATGAATTTTCACATAAAGCTTAAACAAAATGGGAGAGTATTTCCCCACATAATGTTTGAGAGGATTTAAGGAATTCTAATATCAAATTTTAACAATCTTTTAGGATCCTCGAAACAAAACTAAAATTTTGTAATGCTTGGGGGCCAAAATAGTATTTTTGAAAGTACTGGGGTCAAGTTGTAATTCTCAAAAATATGGAAGTCCAAATAGAATTTCTAAAAATATTAGGACAAGAATGCCATTTTGAAAATGTTGAGGGCTAGAATGATAGTACTGAGAGTATTTTAGTTCATCATTTACAAGAGTATGAATTTGAGTTCAATTTTTAAAATTGTTTGGCTGGGCCATTGGAGCCATTTTGAAAACATTGAGCCTTGATCCTTTTTTCAGAAAACAATTCCATTGGGCTTTTGAAACCCTTGAAATTAATTTGGGTCTTTGAAAAATGTTTTAAGTGGGCCTTTGAAAACCTCTTTTTGGCAACAAGTGATTATTTTGGCCATTTAAAACCAAAGCCAGAACTAATTGGGCCTTTGGAAGTCACAAAACATTTTTCATTATTTTTAAATGGTGCATTGAACACCCTTTTATTATATTAAAAAAAAACCCAAAATAAAAATATATAAAATCATCCATTCAAAGATAATACACCCTATTTTGACCAAGCTACAAAGGCATAAGGAGCATTGAAGGAATGGCCATAGCCGTGTGACCACATACAAACAATGCACTAGGCTAGCCATAAACCACATTTTACATAATGTCAAAGTATTTCTAGCAATAAGTGACTGTCATACATCATTTTAAACCCCAAAATCAACATTCCAAAGCTAATTCAATCCAAAATCCTCTAATTCCCATAAAGCTTAGTTTAAAAGTATGAATGCAACCCTGTAAACACTCGATTTTGTCCAGATATCTCTTTAAAACCTTGAAATTAACAATTTTCTCTCACAAGAAAATAATAACAAAAAGAAATAAAAGATGAAATAATGAAATAATAAGAGAATAGGGAAATTAAAAATATATTATAAAAAAAAGAAACAAGCAAAAAAAACAAAGAGGAAAGAAAGACAACCCAATGCAAAAAAAAATGGAAGGAAGCCCAGCCCATTAATTCCCCTCGAATCCACTTTGCACAGCCCAACACCCATAACTCGGTTCACTAGCCTACCTGGACCGACCCAATGCCTACCATAACCCACCCGGTTCCTAAATCCCTAACCCCTAAATCCTCCATTCTCTCCGTGTCCCTTTTACTCTGCCATAACCCACGACGCTGATTGCTCACCCACTTCCCTGAATTTTCTACCATGTGCAATCAGCTCCCTGCTCCGGGGATACAGCCTTTGCTCATCGGATTTGGTCCTCCTCACCACATCTTGCTCACAGCTATAAAGGAGGAGAGGATAAAGCAGAAGCCAGGAGGGGGGATCCACTGCAAAAGGATGATTTCCAAAGGGGTTTTAAGAGACAAAACTGAGGAGAACCGTAAGATTCTGAGATTGAAATACTGAGCCCAAGAACGCTGAAGAAGGAGATCCAAGAGGGAGAAAATCACCAAGAAAGGGAGTTGCAGGAAGAAGAGGGGGTCTGGAATTTGAAAGAGATAAATCAAAAACGGGAGACCGAAACGATGTTAAACTACAGAAGAGGCCCATTGATTTTGAATCCTTCCCTGTGCATAATCTGAGGCATGGTATTTGATTTTGGTTTCTAATTTGTTTGTTTTGAAGACGAAATACTGTGAATCTAAGGAGGAAGGGTGTCTTTGAGTCATGTATTGTGATCAAACCATGAGGTTTGATTTTTGCTATTTTGATCTGACTTTGAACAACGAAATGCTCCTAGCCAAGTGTTTTGTCTGTATAACTTAAGGGTATATTTTAAGCTGGTTGATTGGGAGTAAAGTATACTGATGGACAGTTTTCAATTGCTGCAATTAATTTAAGTTGATTGGGTTGCTATTCTGGCTTTGGGTTGCTAGTACTAAGTTCATAAATTGCATCTGTGGTAATGTTTTTATTTCCTTTTGATGCTGGCTATGTTTTAATTGAGGTAGTATGTGGGTGAGATCTTTTTTGACTTGCTCATAATGCCCTAAGCATGTTATGACATTGACCAATTTAGTTTGGGTGAATTCATTTTATTTTAAAGCTACTTTGTAACTGAGAATCCCCCAATTCACTTGGTATTTTGCATGTTTGCTCATTCTGCAGTATTATTCTTCTTCGTTTGCTTGTTTAGTCTTGGGAGGGGTAAATGTGATGATTTATTTTCTGGTTATTATGCATTCTGTAACTTGTTGCATTGGTTTTTATTCTCCCATCACTTCTCAGCCAGATTAATGAGTTATTTCTAATTGCTTTCAATGTTATGTCAAGCATATTAAAAGATAACTTTTTTTCTTAGAAAAGCTGGATGAAGAAATATAATTTCTTTCTTTTTTATTGTTAGTCATGGAATAAATATTTTTAAACTTGGCATGACAATTTCTGGGAAGAGTAATCTAAGATTGAACAGAAAGGCATGTTGCTACTTTAACGAATTGAATTAGAGTTTGTATAAGGGGATTGGAAAGAATGAGTCTTTGAAAAATTAAAAGGGGAAGGCTTCAAGTCAAAGAAAAATAAGAAAGATCCCCTCTAGACCCTTCTTTCATTTCATATAAAAGGGAACCTTGAATTTGATTTTGCTTAATGTTCTTCCATCGCCGTCACCAAACTAAAATGTGATATCAGGTGGTTATCTCTATATTAGCGTGATCTTTTTATCTTGCAGTTGGCTCTGAATTAGTCTGTTATGCCCGTTTTTTATAAATTCCAATAACAGGTGATTGGTTGCTAGTGTATTGACTCTGTTAGCCTATTGGATTATTTAAAGGTGTTAATTTTGAGAGGCATAATTAGTTCTTGTCCCTAATGGTATGAATGCTGGAAATACATTTGGTCATTACTTGAGGGCATCAGTTTTAGAGTCATGGTATGCCTGCACTTGTATGATTCTATTGGGTTTACTTTAGTATTTTACTGTCATGATAGTTTTGTTTTGGTAAGATGTCAGTTTTGACTTGCTTGGAGGGTGACACTGAATTGGCATGCCTTACCTATTTAAAAGTAATTCTGGCATGATTGGTTTGCTTCATTTTGTCACCATAAGAGTCTAGCTATGATAATTATTTGGCTAGCATCCTCTGCTTATATGAAATTGATTTTAACATGCTTCAATTTGCCCGGAGGATTTCAGTTTTATCATTTTGTTAGCTTTACAATGAAAATGATCTTAGTAACATGTTAAGGCTGGTCACCATACCAAGAGTATTCCTAACTGATCCAGATTGGTATTTAATGAATAAATCAAAGCATGCTTACTTCTTATGGTGGGTTTAAGTCAACTTAACATAGGCTAAATATTCTTTTTGGGTTTATACATTCTAAAGGTATGCTAAATGGATTATTTCTACTAGGTTTGTTTACATGTTATCGGCTCATTCAATCTAGTGTGCTTGCAGCATATGATTTCGTTTAATTCTTAGAGGATGGGTTGCTAGCATACTTTTTAAACTAGGTTGAAATAACAAGGGAATATATATTTTAGGCTAAAAATGATATATGGCAGCCATGTCAAAAGAGTTTTGACATTATGCGAAGTGTGGTATTAACCTAGTGCATGATTTGTGTGAGACCTCAAGGCTATGGTCATTCTTTCAATATTTCCTATGTCTTTGCAATTTGGTTAAAGTAAGGTGCCTGATTGCTGTCATTTTATTTTATTTTATTTTATTTTTACTTTTTTTTCTTTTATATAATCTCCAAAAGCCCAATTGGTTATAATTTTGTTTTCTTTTAAGGCGAACAATTACTTGTTACCGAAAAAGAGAGTTTCAAAGGCCCACATAAAATATGTCAAAAAAAAAGGGTTCAAATTAATTTAAAGGGTTTCAAAGGCACAATGGAATTATTTTCACAAAAGATGGTTCAAGGTCCAATGATTTCAAAATGGCTTCGATGGCCTAATCAAACATTTTCAAAAATAGGATTCGAGCAAATTTAATACTCTTACGACTAATGAGATTTTAATTAAAATACCTTCAATGACATCCTTCTAGACTTACCATTTTCAAAATGGTATTTTAGCTCTAATGCTTTTAAAAATTCTATTTGGACCCAATACTTTCAATAATTTCATCTTGACCCCCAATCTTTCAGGAATTGCATGTGGACCCCACCATTTTTAGTAATTACATTTTGGCCCTTTATTTTTCAAAAATTGTATTTTAACCTCATTTCTTTTACAAACTTTCGTTCTTGCCTAAATACTTTCATAAATTATAGTCTTGCCCCAATGACCCAACTTTTAAAGGACTTTTAGTAAGAGTTTGTTCACCTTCTCTAAAGTCCTACTCTTTGTGACATACAGTGGAGTTACATACTCCCCAATGTCCTAAAATCTCACAGGCTTTCAGTGAAAGTTCATCTTCCCCGAGGTCCCACTTATTTCTCTTTCTAGACTTTCAGTGGAATTTTATTTCCCTAAAGTCTCAATTTTGTTGGGCATTTAGTGGAGGTATATTCTTCCTAATGTTTCATTCCTAATTCATTTTTCAAGCTTTAAGTGGAATTTTATATTCCCCTAATGTCCTAACATTATCTAATCTGAGATCATACATCTCACCTAATCGACTTATCCAAATATTCTGAACTACGTTGACCTTGATCCCTTTCGGGGTACGTAGGCACTTAATTGGTAAGGCATGTCTAATTATTTATTTCTTCATCTTTGTTCATTATTATTTTATTAATAAAAATGAGTAATTTAAATAAATAAAAATTTTTAAAGTACGAACAATTTAGGGTAACCATCCTTAGTGATAGACGTTGTGGGGTGCCTAACACCTTCCCCACACATAATTAGACTTCTAAACCCTTCTTCTGGTTCAAATGGTCAGTTTTCCTTTCTTTTTTTAGGATCCCAATTATCCTTCTAATTAATTGGTAGCGACTCTCATTTTCTCTGCGTTTTTCTTTACCCGCCCAAAGTCATAAAATGATGGCTTTTTACCGGCCTTATTCTCTAAAATAAAGTCATGTTTTATTTACATATATTATATTGAAATGACCAAAAAAATATGCCTTCAAACTGAACAAAATCAGCAAAAGAAACCATTCAACATACCTCCAGAATGTGCCAAACCAAAAAATCATTCAAAATATGACAATCTGACTTAAACCCACCATGGGTGATCATGTAATGATCAAACAACAATGTGACAATCAGAGTCATATAGGAATATGATTAGCATGATAACCAACCTTGATATTACACAAGAGCAAACTAAACAGGGTGTTCAAAAATCAAATTCGTAGCAAATGAACAAGACTAACTCAATACCTTAGTCATGCTTTACAGAATCAGTGTAGTCGAATTGCTTATTGAGAATCAAAGCCCATTCAAGTGACATCAAAGGTCAGTATCAATTCCAAAAAAAATCGAAACAACACCAATCTCCTTTTCAGAACACACAACCAAATAGATTCTACCATAGATTCTACCCATTTTCAAACCAATCAGTCTAACAAGGATCACATTTCAAATCAACAAGTGAATAACCAAAGCAAAGCCAAAAATTAAATCTAAGATGATTTATCAAGTTTAGAATCAGAATAAACTACTCTAATCAACTACTCTTGTTCAAAACTAGAATAAGAGAATCCTTACACCTCGAGGCTCCTTGAGTGGGAACTAAACAACCTCAGACTATAGGATCCATCGTAGACCAACTCAGGAAACCAAAGAGATGAGCATAAATGGCAAATGGGAATTTAGATGTCTACCTTCTTTCTGATTCATCTTTCACACTCGGTTTCAACCTCAAGATTTCCTCTTCTGAGTTGTCGATCTCCTTTCCTTCGGTTCCAATTTTCTAGTGTTCCACGTCTTTAATTTTCAACTTGTGTCTTTGGATTTCGTTTATTCCCTCTACTTCGTTGATCTCGCCATCCTTTGCTTCATCGAGCTCCTCGGCCTGGGTTTTTTTTTCTTTGAGAGTTCCTCCTCCCTGACGCTCTCAGCTTCGTTGACTTATAGCCCATGAACCCCTCTCCTGTTGCCGTGCCTCTCACAGTGGCGTGAAGAGAAGAGAGTTCAGGGAGTTGGTGAAGAGGAATGGGGCTTTAGAAATTGGCATGGGGAGAATGGTTAGCAAAGAGTGGGTAGAGAGAATGGTTTTCAGAGCAAGGGAGAGGGATGGCGTGATTTGCTGGTTACAGAGGAGTGAGTGTTGCGTGGACAAAGAAGTGGGTGAAGAGAAGGTACCGATGTGCAGAGGTGAAATGGGGTGCAGAGTGGGTGAATAGAGGAGAGGGATGGAGCTGCGTGAGGGGGAAAATGTAGGATTCAGGTTATGGGGCATGCTAAGTTAAGGGCTGGACCGGGTCAGGTCATTAGGTGGTGGGTCACTCAAGTTGGGCTTGGAGTGGGTTGGTGATTGGTTTGGGCTTCAGAAGGGGTATTGGGCTAGTGACTTAACAAAAATTGTGAATAAGCTACCAAAAAAAGGTTTAGTTAACCTCTTTTTGTAATTTTCCTTTTTTATTATTTTTTGAACTTTTGTATATTAGAAATGCAACTTTGCCTAATATATATATATATATTTTATCACAATTTTTATCATTAATATTTTTTATTTTTTTGGGTGTCTGGACAAAATCCAGTATGTACAAGAGTAATAAGAGATTATCAATTATTTCTCTCAAATGGAAAAATAAAATCTGTTACTTTAACTTCAAATGCAACCACATAAAATGGTGGGCAATGAAATGGTAAAATAAAAGAAGTGTAGCAAAATTACCTAAAATTAATAGCAGCAAGGCGTGGCTTAGGAACAAAGCCATACATGGAAGGCATTGATACACCTAAATCATACAATGAAGTTAATGAAGTCCCCCTTAACATCTCATCTTTTTCTAGCGACGGTGGCAGTGAGAGCGGCGACCGGCAACGACGTATGGATGGAAAAAGAAAAAAAGACAGAAATGCAAAAGGAAGGAGACACGATTCTAAGATGAGAAGGAAAGGGAACCAAAGAAAGAAAAAAGAGGAGGAGAAGTAGGAATTGGGAGAGAAATTTTAAATTTAGGGAGGAAAACAATTTTATTTATTTATTATAGTTAATACATGATAAGATTTGAGCTGTCCAAGAATAGTTATAAAGAAAATGCCCCCGCCTCTATCCCACCATATTCTTTCATATGGGTGATAAAGTATTGTTTAATTTTCTCTTTTTTTAATTAAAAATAATCATGCAATTATAAAAAATAACTATTATAACTATAATAAAATAATTATATTTTATAATTTAATAATTATTTTTATAAAAATTAAAAACTAATAATAATATCGTGCTGGTGCTCCATTAGAGAATAGAGCTGGCAAAATGGGCCCGGCCCGATGGGCTAGCCCGATGTAAACCGAAAAAAAATAGGGCTGGGCTGTAAAAATCTTAGCCCGAAAAAATTTGGGGTTTTTCGGCCCGGCCCGATCGGACCATAGCCCGAACCGGGCTGGGTCGGGTTGGCTCGGTGGGCCAACAGCAATTTATATATTTTAAATTTTGTCTCATTAGATATAAACATATGATTGTAACTTAGTGGTTGGAACACTTTATTTTGACCAAGAAGACATGGGTTCAAATCCTACCATTCACACTACATATATATTTTTTACTTTATCTAGTTATTCCTCTTAA
>JASKGM010045127.1:0-21386 GCA_034509205.1 Ceratonia siliqua
ATAATTAATTAATAAAATGGAGAGGAACACAAAAATAGAAATAATAAAAAGAACCAATTAAAAATGGAAAACAAAAAAACAAAAAAAGTAAAAACGGATTAAAAAAACAGAAATAATGAAAATAGATTAAAAAAATAGAAACAGAAAATAATAAAAAAAGAGATTAAAATAGAATAACAGAAATAAAAAAAAAGCAGAAATAATAAAAAAAAACAACAAAAATAAAACAGAAACATAAATAACAATAAAAACATATAAAAAAATAAAACAACAAAAATAAAAAACAGAATTAATAAAAACCGATAAAAAAATAGAAACAGAAATAAAATAACATATTAAAATAAAAAACAGAAATAAAAACAGAACCAAAAAATAGAAACAGAAATAAAAAAACAGAAATAAAAAAAACAGAAACAGAAATAATAAAAAACAGAAAAAAAACAGAAACAGAAATTAAAAAAAAACAGAAACAGAAATAAAGTAACATATTAAAATAACAGAAATAAAAAAAACAGAACAAAAAAACAGAAACGGAAATAAAAAAAACAGAAACAGAAATTAGAACAGAAATAAAAAAAACAGATTAAAAAATAGAAATGAAAATAAAAACAGAAACAGAAATAAAAAAACAGAAAATAGAAATAATAAAAAACAGAAAACAGAAATAAAAAAAAAAGAATCAAAAACAAAACAAAAAATAGATTAAAAATAAAAACACAACCAAAAGCATATTAAAAAAACAGAAACATAAATAATGAAAAAAATAGATTACAAATAATAATAAAAACAAAACCAAAAACATATTAAAAAATATAATAAATAGAAATAATAAAAAAGAACAAAAAAAAAACAGTAAAATTGCTTTACATTACTTAGCTCTTCCCACTGAAACCACCTTGGGTATTATTTAGCTCTTCCAATAGATTAAAAGCCATGAAGAAAAATGGAAAGAAAATGATGGTGATGAGAGAAGAAGAAAAAAAAAACAATTGGTGATAGAAGAGAGATGGCATGAAGTTTGGGAGAAAAAAGAATTGAGAGAGAGAGAAGAAAAAATATCGCTCCCTGATGGAGTGGGTGGCTAAGTCTTTTTAAAGTGAAAAGATATGAGATGTGTAGGTTAAAATGAGATATGGGTCATGGGTAGGTGACTTGGATATGGTTATGAGTCAATTGGATGGATTGAGTTAATTTAAGTAGTGTTGGGCTTAAAACATGAGTTAAGAGGAAGGAAAATGGGCTTATAATAATAAAAAGAAAAAGATTGGGTTACAAAATATTTTTGTTTTGTTTCTTTTTTCTTTTTTTTTCCTTGTATTTTATTACTTTAATTATTATTTTAGCATTTAAAATTTTTTTTTAAAAATTATCTTGACAAAATCAGGTGTTTACAATACTAATAAAACCTTAACAGAGCTCTAGGAAAGATCTGACGGCAAACAAATATACTTCTGCACTCTCTTTGAGGGTTAAACTTGTATTAAAAAATAAAGAAAGAAGTAGAGTATAATTGAAAGAAGAAAAAGGAAAGGGGGAGGGGAGGGCAAAACCAACAAGAAAGGGAGGCGTGAGTTGAGGGATTAATTGAGAAAGATGATAGGGAGAGATTTTGGCTAGGGTTTTTTTCTCTTAACTAAATTTTTCTCCTAGTTATCATACAATGATCATTCACATAATATTACTATAATTTTTTGAAAGATAGTATTATTTAGTGCCTTTATTATGATATAAAATTTTACTTTCTTCTTTAGTATTATTATAATGTACTGTTTTAAAATACAACATCAAATGATATGAAGTCAAAATCCTTTTAACATGCATGTTGAAATTTTCATACAATTTAGTACGACGTAGTCAAGGAGTTCGGAAGAAAATTCTTGTGAATAGCTGTCAAGGAAGGTAGTGGTGTGGAGGGTCTAAAGCTTTTATTTCTTTGGAAAAAGAAAAAAAAAGACATCAGATTTATTACTCTCCCCCTCTCTCTCATTCTTCCCTCCATGGCGTCACTTTCACCTCTCTCACTTCTCTCTTCTTCTTTATTTCATTTGAGCTATGTTATAAGCTATTAGGTACCGTAGTTTAATAGTGAGGGGATTGAATAATTTGCAGAAAGTCTTAAGTTCAAACCTTAATACTAACTTCATCACTAAGGGGATGCCATCAGAAAAAATCTCCTTCTCTAGCTCTCTCTTTCTTGGATTAGGGTTCCCTAAAATTTATTAAGAATTTATAAGAGGTAAATGAGTCTTCTCTCTATCTCTCTGCTAAGATAGTATTCATCCATTGTCTATCTTTCATTCATTAAAAATATCCATCAAGAAGCATACACACTAGGACAACTCCTACTTCCTCACCTCCTCCATCAGTACCACAATCTCCTTCATCCATTCTCTCTATTTCCTCACCTCCTCCATTAGTACCACAATCTCCTTTATCCCATATGGTAGACTGATAACAAGAACCCGATTTTCACCGGAAAACAAAACTTTTTTTATTTTTAATATTTATAGACGCATTGAAAATTTTCAGATTAGGGTTAAGCCTTGGCAATGGAGATGGTTGGGGGAGCTACTATTGGACAACTACTGATAGCAGTGCTGGAATTCAAGGAGAAGGCTGCGATGTTTAGACCCACAATGGAATTACTGGAATCGACTATTCAATCATTAGCTCCTACGATGAAGCAAATAGAAGACTACTACAAGTTATTGAATCGAACAGATCAGAAAGAAATAGAAAGCTTAAACAAATTGATGAAAGACGGTACGGAGCTCGTTTGCAAGTGCTCAAAGATCCGACGGTGGGACATTTTGAGAAAGAGGCATTACCAGGAGAAGCTGGAGGCACTAGACAAGTCACTTCAGAGGTTCCTTCAGGTTGACTTGCAACTTCTAATGGCAAGAAATCAGCTGCAGATCTTGGTCAATATTAA
The DNA here is from genome assembly GCA_034509205.1 of Ceratonia siliqua. Classification (NCBI taxonomy): domain Eukaryota; kingdom Viridiplantae; phylum Streptophyta; class Magnoliopsida; order Fabales; family Fabaceae; genus Ceratonia; species Ceratonia siliqua. The sequence continues at coordinate 2,933 of JASKGM010045127.1, forward strand.
AGATCCCCACTCCAAGGTGATTATAATACATGGTGTTCTTAAATGATTTGGTTTTGCTCAAAGTGAATAAGCCTAATTACATCACCTCCTTTTTGTCTTTATTTCTTAAGGTTAAACCAAATTATCACTGAAGCACTCACTAATTAGATAGTAGAGACATATGTTGAAAGGTTCTATTCTTCATCTTTTAAATGGATTTGGATCCTTAACATCTTTTAGGGTTTGTTTGGATGGGGGATAGAGTGGAAGGGGCGGAAAAAAGAAAAGAGATGTTTCATTGAAATCTTCGTGATTTCCCTCCATTCTCTACTTCCTTTTTCTTTTGATTCCTTCCCTTCCCTTCTCTTCCCAACTCCCAAACAATTAGATGTTTTTAATAATAACTTTGTTAAGGCTATCTTAAGAAATTAAAATTGTAATTAGTTCAGTTCAGAGGGACTGTAAAAAATAATTAAGACCTCTCACATCAAAAGGTTTACAATTTCTCAGTATATGAGAATCATGTGCATACAGCATATATAGTATGTGAGTTTTTGCTTGAAAAAAAATTTAACTATGCCAATAGATGAGCTTGTATTTTTTAAGATGAGCTCACATTATAAGTAAAAGGAAAAAAATAATCTTTTAGTGTTATTTGAGTTTTAGACACACAAACTCAATGTTTATTTCATGGCACTATAGCTGGATGCAGTAGAAGTTGTATTTGGAGAACTAGTGAGTGCAGTGAAGGAAATGAAGAAGAAGGGCAAGGCTGTGACTGTGAATTTCAAAGGCATAATAGAAGAACTCGAAGCCACCCTTGAAGTAATAGCTGCTGTGATCAAGGAGAGGATAAAACAATACACTACAAATGAATTGAATAGCCGACGTCTGAGAGAAATAGAAAGGTTAATTAAACTGATGGAAAAGGTTAAGAAGGTTGTTTCCGAGTGTTCCAAAATACAACAGTGGAGCAAAGCCAAAGAGTTTCTTTACCAAGTGAAGCTAACGGCACTGCACAAATTGCTTGTGAGGTTCATTCCAGTTGACATGCAAGTTCAGAAAGTAAAGCCTGCTGAAGGGAATTACTAGCTGACACAGTTGTGATAGGTTCGATGGCTCCTCCCGTTGATGAAATAATTAAGTTCTTGAGAGCAAGAGAATACATTTGAAAATGGAACTCAAGGTTGCCTTTGCTTTAAGAAAATGTAACAACTTTCATGATTTTTATTTCCACCTTATTTGTTTTTAGTAAAACATAGCAAACATCATTTTATATTTTTCAAAAATTTTAAAAATATGAACTTCGTTTTTTACAAAATGGAAATAGTATAAGCTATGTATGTAAGTAAATTTTTTAACTTTATTATTTTCTAATTTTTACTGAAAATGAAATAGAAAACGATGTATGTAAACACTGATGCAACGTTTGAATCTTGTATTTGTGCTATTGTTTTGTTTTGATAACTTTTGTGACATCAAATGAACTTGCTTTCCATGATGTACTTTAGTTACATTAAATGTAGAGTAAATTATTTCTAGGTAGAGTATTTTAAATCAATATCCCATGAGTTTTTATTTTTTGATGTTATTCTGAGACTACATACGGTTTGATATTACTTAAAACACTAAAGAGAAAAGAATTTTATAAGATATTATCATAGAATACATAATTTGCAAATATGTCTAAATAGAATTATCTGTTAAATGTATTATTTAATTGGAACTAAGAAGATTCTATATATGCTCACATGAAGTGAAATTGGCGATTGTGTACCTTTTATACTCACTTAATTTGCTATATACTATGCTAATTAACCCATTATTAATATCAATGGATCTGTCATTTTCTTAGACAAAATTAAGCCAATTGTTCGTAAACAAAAACTCTTTCATATATATATATATATATATATATATGGTACTCATCCGGTCTTCGTACACATGCTACGCCAGGAAACACTAATTAATGCAAGCATGGTTGATGAATATCCTTGCAATTTATGTGATAGATGATTCTTCATGTATGTCTACATATGTGTTGTTTCAACAGTGTAACCATTTTTGTAGTCTTAATCTATTTGATTAAGTGACGAGTATTATTATTTTGTTTCAACTTTGAACCTCGCAATCCCTTTTGTGACATCAAATGAACTGAATTTTCACGTAGGTTCTACCAAGGATCAAAATTTTGTGTCGTTTTGGTTGAAACACACGAAATTTTTTGGTTTTGTTGACAACCGAAACAACACAGTAAACTAGCACTGAAAATCCAATGTTTCCAAGAAAAATTCAAACAGTAGGAGTTTCGACCGAAATGTAAAAATTTCAGTTAGTTTCGTACGAAATGCACGAAACAAACAAGACAAAATTTTCAACAGAGATTACCAAACAAAATTTTTCAGAGCAAAACACCAAAACTACCAAGAATCAAAATTTCAAGTTGAAATTGAAAAATTAACCTTACCCTAGTGCCTGAGTCAAGTGATATATATCCAACTATTCTCCTTCGGATCGAGATAAAAAAAATTTCCCATTTTCATTAAGGGTTATTCTTCCATATCTACTCTTGCCTCTCGCTTGCAGAAGAGATCGCCCTTTGCACAGTCAAGGAGCTTTCTAGAACTGGAACTAGAGTCTGGAAGTCTGTTTCCAAATTTTTGAAATTTGTAAATCAGTTTTACTTTTTACTTTTAACAAATTAAAGTTATTTATATATTTTATTATTTCTTTTACTTGCTTGACAGATGGTGATTCATCTAGATTTCATGATTCATGTTGTATTTCATAAATAGAGTTTGAATTTTATATTTAAGTTTAATAATTGTTTGAATAAAAAATTAGGTTTTATTTAAAAAATTAAATTTAAAGTTTACATTTACAAATAGGATTGGACTTAATTTATATATATTTTATATATAATATATAAGTAACTACATTTAATTTATTTTAGTTGTACTTTTTTTAATAGTTATATTTTATATTTTAAATGTTAATTATTTTATTATATTAAAATATTTATTATATTAATAGGTGTTTTAATTAAATTTAACTTGATATTTAAATATTAAATATTTAAAATATTTAAAAATTTTTTTATTGTATTGAATGGAACCAAATTAGATTAAACTTGAATTTTAAGATTAAACATAAAAAAAAAATGTTTGTTCTAGTTTCATGTTTTCCTATTTTTTCTCCCTTTTTTCATTTTATTTAATAAATTGCAAGGATTTTCTTGAATTTGGTTTAAAATTTAAATGCTTATTTTCTATATTGTTTAAAAAAATTATTAATATCAAATTAATATTCCTCAATTTAGTATCAAATTAAAAAATTTATTTTTATAGTATCAAATTTTTATAGTAATTATTCAACACTATGTTATGTAATTATATATATCTATGCTATTATTATCATGTTATAATTCTTTAATATTGAAAAAAAATTATTATTTAAACTTATTTGAAACGTTTCGTAAAAAATTTTTCGTTTTCACGAAATTTTTAAAACGTTTCAAAACATTTCCATTTTTTAAGTGACCGAAACAATATTTTAAAACAAAATTTAATGCATTGAGTTCTACTTTTCTACATTAAATCTATTTGGTACTGGGATTCTCATAAACTGAAATTTGTGACTTAGCACCTTATACCCAATTTGCTTATTCTTGTTGTGCATACAAATTTTTATGTTAAAAATATAACCAGAAAAAATTTGATGAACAAATGTATTTTTATTAATTAAAGAAATGAATACAATTTCTAATATATATATTCTTTCATGAAAAATTATATTCTTTGATTTGTTTTTTCTTTTTGGTTAATTTCATATTCAAGGAGTTAACAAAGATTGAACTTCAAATCATAATCATTATAAATGTTGTCACAAGTCAATTTCGCCCCTACATCAATTTTTATTAACAATTAAGGTTAAAACAGAAATAGTTAAACCAATAATTACTTATAAATGTGTAAAAATTATCTCCATGATCTTTTCATTCACATTTTTTATTTTTATTTTATTCTAAAGTTAATTATTAATTGTTCTTATACCTCTCACACTAAATTACTTCTTTCACTAAATATATTTTTATATAAGACACGTGATAGAAGTGATTTTTTCTATGAGATGAGAGGACCATTGACACATTTTATAATCATGACAACATTAATTTTAGAAGTCAACAATTTTTATCCACTAAGCAATGCAGCTTTTGTAAAGAACTAGGTTTGTTTTTAGGAAATTACATCAACATCCCTTATATTTGTTTTATATTATATTCACATTTTTTTTTATTTGTAAAATTTATGCAAGTTTCCTTCACATTTTAAAAGTAAGTTACGGCTAAATCTTAAATGAAAATTACATTGTTAAAGGAAAATAATTTATAATAAAATACCCTAAATACCCGTAAAAAATAATGTGACAAATGGTGTCTCTTTCTTGTTATGTTAACAAAAGTCTAATAAATAAAATATTAAATATTAAATATTAAAAATATTCAATTTTTTTCTTGCATGTCTCTTATTGCATTTGCTAAATTAATGTAGTGGTTTTCTACTTGTTTTCTCCTCTTATTTGTTTGAAATTTATGAACTACAAAACAGGTACCTCAAACAATTTTATCAGATAAAAAATGACTTATAATATATTTGGTTGAAGAATGATATAAATTTGAATTTCTGGATAAGTTTCACAGTTTTTGAATAGATTAGTAAAGCCTCTGATTAAAAATAATTAAAAATGTTATATTTAAAAATTAAAATATGCAACACAAGATAGATAATATAAAGTAAAGGCTACCACTTATTACATATTTTTTAGGATATTTAAGAAATATTACTATGAATTGTTCTCCTTTAACGATGCATTTATCATTTTTGGGTTTAGTACTCACTTATTTTTAAAATGTAAAGGAAAATTTGTGTAAGTTTTAAAAATAAAAGAAATGTAATCATAATATAAGACAAATATAAAGGAGGTTGATGCAATTTATTATATAAAGATAAAGAGATATTTAGATAGCTCGTTGACATTAATTTATTAACAGATGAAATTTCCATGCAATTTCGTATAGTCAATAAAAGAAAATCACAGGAACACGAAATTGAAAATGGATATTATTAATTATTGTGTTCCCACCCTAATTAATCTTTTAATTAGTCCTAAAGCTTCTGTTCCCTTGACTTACAATCCTGATACGCGGATCTCAACAGGAAACGATATGGTAAACAGCTGTCTAGCTATTAGGTATTAGTCTACATGTCAAAGTTTTGCAGATAAAAATCAGATGAAGTGGGAGCATAAGTGAGTTTCCAGGTTTAGGTAGAGGCCCAACCATGGCATTGGATCTGGTTGGGGGAGCTGCTTTAGGAGGTGTATTTGGAGAGCTACTAAGGGCATTCACGGAAATGAAGGAGAAGGCTGTAATGTTCAGAGCTAGAATGGAACATCTCGAAGCTACCCTTGAGTCAGTGGCTCCTGTGGTCAAAGAGATAGAATTATACAACAATGAATTGAATCGGCCACGGAGGGAAATAGAAAGCTTAATCAGAGTGATGGAAAAGGGTAAGAAGCTTGTTTGTAAGTGCTCTAAACTCCGACGGTGGGAGTTCGTCAAAAAGTTGCGTTACCAGGAGAAGCTGATGGATCTGGACAAGTCACTGGTGAGGTTCTTGAAGGTTGACATGCAAGCTCAAATGGCAAGGGATCAGAAGCAGTCCTTACTGGCTGTCAACAACATCGTTATGACACTCAACTTGTCCCCTCATCATCCTACATACCCTAAACTTACTGTCACTGTGATTGGGTGTGAGATCCTGTACTCCCTTTCCAAGGTGATTATAATATAATTACTGTTAGAACTGGATTAAAAGCATTCAACCTGAAAACGGTGAAAATAACCTAACATGTATTTTCTACAATACAGATTGAAAGTGTTTCAGTGATTCTGAAAATGGAATTTCATGATCGTGCATACATTGGGAAATTCCCAAAAGTCTCACATATAATAAAGGGTAAGAAATAATACGTTTAATTTATTGCTTCTTTTAATTTATTGCTTCTTATAATTGACTTAAAAGAAATTGATATGCAGAAGAGGAATCGGCGAGAATGGATGGAAAGAAATCGAAGGTGACAGTGAGCGGCGCGTTTCCTCCTCTCGAATTGGTACACATAGTGAATCAATACTTACAAACAGACGAAGCCCAACACTACATATCCAAGTAAGAACCTCAAACAAAATGTTGAGTAAATTACTCTCTCACCAACATTAATTACATTTATTATAAAAATAAAAACAATTTTACAAAAAAATAAATATTCTAGTCCATTAATAAACTTAATTTCATTAGGATTATTTCAAAAAATATGTCATCATTTCATTAAAATTTGATTTTTTTTGAATTATAAATTGACCATAATATCTTCTAATTCTTCTTCATCGATTCAATTAAACAAAATTGAGTTAATTTATAGTGTTTTTTAATTTTTAAAAAGGGTTCATGCATATTTTCGTAATAGGATAAGACTTACTATTTTATTTTAAAATTTTAAAAATAATGTAATTTTTAATTTATAAATAATTTTTTTCTTAAAATGTATAAAAATATATCTATCTCATTATCTCACTTTCTCTTGAAAATAGGAAATATTCATTATATTTTCACTATTTTTATTAAGTAATTTTCTCAACTAAGACACTAACAAACTCTCAAATTTATTGCAGCGCATCCCCGCTACGCTCTTGTTATTTTTCTTTTAGGCAATTATTTTGGAAGTAAATAGATTGATTAATAATATTTTAATAAATATTATATTATCGCAAACTAAAAAAATTAGGAGAATTACTGTACCGTTGCCTAATTGCACATGTGCTCACAGAGATTTATCACAGCGCATCCCCGCTACCCTCTTGAAGTCACTAGATCTCTATTCAACCACCGTAAGGTTCGTCCCTCTCAACCTGGAGAAAAAATTTGGTACTTAAGTGCTGTAAAATTTTGTTGCCCTTTTGAGATAAGTGGGGCCCACATATTATTTATTCCTTTCTTATTTGAGCTTTGATAATATTGTTTGTCTATGGACATGTATATTGCAGGTGCATCGAATGGTTGGCCCCTCCTGCTGATGAAACAAATGCTGAAGAGCTTGGCATTAGTATTGACCCTGCAAAGCATGAGAAAGAATATGAAAAGATGATAACACGATGTGGCCCTCTACTGCAACGTCTTCATATACTTGAAGGCACTGCTTCTGGACTGAAACTGAAACTTCTTACTCCTCCACTTTTGCTACTATGTCGTTTCAACTTTGTAATGATTTTTGTTGTATTAATGCTTAAGGGACATACTTCATTGAAACAGAGAACGGGATTATAGCTGGAGGCATAGAGGGTTTCAATTCAAGGAATCCCCAACAAAATCAAAGGTGCTGTTGTTGGTTAATTATAGTGTTTGATATGTATATTTACATGTATGGGATTGCATTAAAGCTGCAAACAGGGTGACCTTTTGCATCCCTCTTGGATTCATTTAATGGGTGTTTTGTGGTTTCAGCATGCCATCCATTTGACAAAATGCCTATGTGAGTGATTTCTGTTTTGTTTTTTCCATTCAAGGTCTATAATTCCTTCTTACAGTACCAGTGATCAGAATGAGCATAGTGCTCTGAGATATCAAAATCCAAATATTTTGTGTGATTTTGGTACAATGACTGCATCGAGGAACAAGAATGGTTTATGTGAAGGAGGGAATTGCAGGTGCATTGAATGGTTGGCTGCTCCTGCTCATGAAATAAGTGCTGGAAAGCAAGAGAAAGAGTTTGAAAATGGGCCTCTAGTAATGCAGCGTCTGCATATACTTGCAGGCACTGCTGGTAGACTCAAGCTACTTACTCTTGCAATTTTGCTATTATGTTGTTTCAACTTTTTGTTGTCTTTTGTGTTATTAATGTATAAGTGAAGATGAGAATTTTGTTTGAAGCCTCTTAAATCACTTTTCAGACATCAAGCGATCTAGCTTTCCAGGATATACTTTGATGCATCCAAACTGGCAGCATGTAGTCAAACTGTACCTACTTGTCACTATTTTGATCACTTACAGTGATAGTTGTTAGCTATTGATTAGTTGTTAGCGTGAATGCAAGCTAACGTATGCAGTATGGTTTATCTGTGTAGTTCTTTAAATTTCGCATGTTTTACATTGCTTCTCTTGTATTGGATATATAGTAGTTGAATGGAATGAAGGAAAGCATGATGAACTACGAATAGACCACAATGGGATTTGGCACCACCACCTCAAACTTTCGTTCTCAATGGGGAAGACTTTACTGGATGGCTGCACAAAGCTGAACAATACTTTGCCTTCGAGAACGTATTGCCAGAGCAACAAGTGCAATTGGCATGGCATAACACTATAATGGCACCGGTGGCTGGCCAAACTGCAAGGACCATTCACATGGGAGGAGTTCTCCAAGGTCATTCTACTGTGCTTCAGCCCAACGAACTATGAAAACCCATCCGAATCTCTCAGTCGCCTCAAACAGACAACCACAGCCACTGCTTATCAAGAAGCTTTTGAACGACTTTCTCACTGAGTTGATGGGTTACCTTAGAGTTTTCTTATGAGTTGCTATATCGCCAAGCTAAAGGACAAGGTTTGATTGGATGTTAAGATCAAGCAACCGTTCCTCTAACGGATGCGATGGGAGTCGCCCAATTGGTAAAAGAGAGGAGTCAGCTCTTTAAAAAGTCAACTCAAACTCTTTGGCCATAACCAACAATCCTAGCAACCAAGACAAACACCAATACAACTGCAGGGTTACTCGGTCCCCCACCAGTTTAGAAAGGAAACCAGCAGAATAATATGAGACGAATCATCAATCAAGAAGCAAAGGAATGCCATGAAAAAGGGTTGTGCTACTACTACGACAAGAAATTCATTCCTGGCCACTATTGTGAACGACCTCAATTGTTTGTGATTGAAGATGTGCCCCTGAAGGAACCAGAGGATGAAGAACCTACACAAATAGAGGAGGACGACAACAAAGGAATCTTAGAAATCTCCTTCCATGCTATCATTGTCGAACCATATGCCATCTCAGCAAGCTGAGGTACAGAGAGGTGATGGTGTTAGTGCATAATGGCATCACGCACAACTTTATCGATCAAGCATTGGTGACCAAATACCAACTTTCGGTGACCTAAGGTCATAAGTTCCAAGTCACTGTGCCAACCGTGAAAGAATTCAATGTGTAGGGGAATGTCAGGGGCTTCCCATTACGGTTCAAGGAGTGCGAATCAAGGTCAACTACTATGTACCTCCAGTAGTTGCATGTCAAGTCGTCTTAGGAGTTAAATGGCTTGAAACACTTGGAATGATTGAGACCACTTATAAAGCTCACCATAACTTTTAGAATGAGGGATAAGATTGTCACGCCCCATTTTAGGCCACGTGACCGGCGTAAGAAATTACCCTTAAGGTAATTACCTACCAACCTAAAATACTAATGCGATTAATTTCATTTACAATCATCCTTAAATAAATAGTAAAATTTAAATAAACTTTCATATTAAGTCAATAATTTATTAAAAATTTTGGCAGAGTTTCCCCTGAAATATAAACTATCCTAGGGTACAAATCTGTTAAAATAATAAGGTGGACATGCCCACCATTCAACCAGAAGCCTCAGTGGCTTCACAGAAAGCAGTAAATGGTCCATCATGGACTGTATATCTGAATTACACAGAATTATGCAATATACTTACAGACCATGAAAATAAACTAAGATGCAATTAAATCCTATCCAACATCTGTCCACAAATCCTCAAGTATACTCTAACACTACTACTCAGGGTAGTGCCTATCAAATTCAATCAGCTTGTTCAAAGGGTACAGGCAAAGCTGAAGGTAAATCACCAATATCCTGATATGAAAATGTTAAAGTTTGAGGGGTGAGTCCACCGACTCAATGAATGGAAAACAGACTTACCAATTGATACATAAACCCCACATGTAAAGTGTATTATTGCTAAAATAATATGAAATCTCATTTTAGTACTTTTAAACATAATAAGCACTTAATGCATGTTACATTCAGGAAAGAAAATAACTTTTACATCATAGAATAATTTTACATAATATGAAATTTAAAATGACATTATGTCCAATAGTACTTTTAATCAAAGTATAAATTCCCTAGGATCCATAGCAATATAAGGGGAGAACCTAAACTGAGAAAACAGTATTCTCACTTTAGAAGATAAATCTCAGTTAGAGGGTAACCCGATTCTCACCTTCGGGAATTGCACTTACCGAAGGGAACTACTAACTTTCCTGTTCTCTTCCGGAGCATTCTCATCCGGAGGAACCATTCATAACAAACTCAATCTTCTGTCAGGAACTGCACTCACTGACAGAAGTATCCTTTATCAGGAACTGCCCTAAACTGATAAAGGTTGCGACCTAGGTGCACCTAGTGGTTTTACCACCACTCTACTACGGATCTCATATTACAGTTCTAAATTACTTTCATAATTCTTGTACCATTCATACTTTCACAATATCAAAGCTAAGATATTTTTCATGCTATGGACAAAATAATAAGTTTACAGATAAATATATTACTTTCCTCAAAATTTTTTCCAAATCACACTCAAATAAATTTATTGAGCCACAAGTTAAAATTTAACAATTTAGGCATCAAGAGGTAAGTAAGAATCCACTCACAGTTGTTAAATTTGGAAACTTAGTACTCAATCTCCGAACAATTCTACTTCAGCATTGAGTTGGTTCCATTATACCTATTTAGGCATTATGCAAGAATGATTTAGCCACACTCAATTTACTAAGATTTTCCTAATGTAAGATGGAATTAGATTCGATTATTTCCATTGGTTGTGAATGCATTTAGTATTCCAAATTTTTAAATCCTAAATATGTTTGAATGAAGTTCTCACATGAAAGATTAGTCTCCTGCACACACCTAATATTCTAGCAAAATTCACAAGACTTTACTAGAACAAACTAACTTCCAAATTCATCAATTAAATCTGATGTACAGCCCTAAATTGCTTGATTTCAATGGTGAGAACAATATGTAACTTACCTATTAGGAGGATAGTATTGGGTAACCAGATTATTGCCACCAAGAACTCTCCCCAAACAGCCCCCACGTTCACCCAAACGGCTGGAATTACGATGGCCAACAGAAGAGATTTCCAGCAGCAAGAATGACAGCCAAGGGAGGAGATTTCAACCAGTTGAACGACTGCCCAACAGAGGGAATTTCCAGCAGCAGAACGACAGCCCAACACGCCGTGGACGGACAGCAGACGTCGCCGGAGGAGACAGCGTTCATGGCGACGGTGGATGGCTGGGCGAGCGGTGGATGAAGGCGACAAACAGAGGGGGAGTTTGGAGGGGAAATTTCAGATGGTGTTTGGGGGGGGCGTCGTGGTGTTATAAGGAAGAAGGGGAGAAATTCTCGAGGGGTGAGGGAAAAAAGAGAAGAGAAATTTTTTTTTATTCTTTATTAAGGCATTACACAAATAGAGGAGGATGACAACAAAGGAATCTTAGAAATCTCGTTCCATGCTATCATCCTTGAACCATACGCCATCTCAGCAAGCTGAGGTATAGAGAGGTGATGGTGTTGGTGCACAATGGCATCACGCACAACTTTATCGATCAAGCATTGGTGACCAAATACCAACTTTTGGTGACCTAAGGTCATAAGTTCCAAGTCACTGTGGCCAACCGTGAAAGAATTCAATGTGTGGGGGAATGTCAGGGGCTTACCATTACGGTTCAAGGAGTGCGAATCAAGGTCAACTACTATGTGCCTCCAGTAGTTGCATGTCAAGTCGTCTTAGGAATTAAATGGCTTGAAACACTTGGAATGATTGAGACCAATTATAAACAGCTCACCATAACTTTGAGAATGAGGGATAAGACCCGTTATCACCGGGACTGATACATCTGTGATCCAATCCGTCATCTCTCGTCTACAAGCCACTTTCAAGCTTCGTGACCTCAATGACCTCGGCTACTTCCTGGGTATCCAAGCTATTTGTGTCCAGCATGGTATTCATTTGAATCAAACTAAATATATTACTGAAGTTCTTCTCTGCTCCAAAATGGCTGGTGCCAGCCCCATGCATATCAGGTGGTAAACTCAGGTCAACCAATGGTGATCTCCTGTCCAACGCAACTGAATATTGGCAAGTTGTTGAAGCTCTCCAATATTTCACGCTTACACGGTCAAAACTTGCTTTCACAGTCAAACAACTCTGCTAACACCTTCATGCACCCACCATGGCCCATTGGACGTCTGCCAAACGAGTTCTAAGGTACCTAAAGGGAAGCTTAGATCATGGCTTACATTTCAGTCGAGGTAACCTCAAACTCATCGCATATTGTGACTCTAGTTGGGCTGGTGATCCTAACGACCGACAGTCCACCACTGGCTATAAACTTTACCTTGGGTCTTGCTTGATCTCGTGGTGTGCCAAGAAGCAAATGGTTGTATCACGCTCTAGCATCGAAGCCAAATACAGGGCTCTTTCCATGGTTTTAGCTGAACTATATTGGCTCTGCATGTTACTCAAGGACTTGTACATATCATTGAGCTCTCCTCCAACCATTTGGCGCGATAATGTAAGTGCTTTGGCCTTGGCTTCTAACCCGATTTTTCAGGCTCGCACCAAACACATCGAGGTAGATTATCACTTCATACGTGAGAAGGTAACCAACGGAGATGTGAAACTTCAATTCATTTCCACTTCAGACCAATTGAAGATATTTTTACCAAGGGGTTCTCAGCAGCACATTTTAAATTTCTTCGGCCCAAGCTCAAGGTGATCCCATCCCATATAAGGTTGCGGGAGGCTGTTAGACCAAGTCCATGCATATCAGATACGGATCATAAAGAAGAGACCCAACCCTTGAAATTCTCTAGTGATTAGGTCGTTATACCATCAGTATTTGAATTTCAAAATTGTAACCTACTGTAACCTTCACTTACGTGTAAACCATATATGTTTATATATATATATATATATATAGACACTGCTGCATCCTTAAGTGAGCAGCTCATTTTCGCAAACTCTTCTTTCTAGTACGACGTAATCAAGGAGTTATTGTGAAGAGCTGTCTAGCTAGATATATATACCCAGTTTTATGAAGCGCTAAATTGAGTTTTAATTAGACAATTTTACTTTCTTGGGTTTGAGGAGCTGTATTTGGAGAAGAGAAGGTCTACTAAGTTCTTCAGTCTTGGAAATGAAGGAGAATGCACATTTGGACCATTGGCTCATGAGATAAAGCAGATAGAGAAGAATACATAACAGTTTATTGAATCATTGATTCACTATGAAATGACAAAAAGGGTGAGAACCTCGTTTGAAAGTATTGCCTAAAGATTCAACGGTGAGAGTTTGTCAGAAACTTGCTTCTCAGGTAACCATTTCACCAAAATAATGCTCTCAATTGTGTAGTGAGACGAAGGAAAAATCCTTCAAATTTTACCTTTCATAATTCTTAAGGTTTGTTAAGCCTTTAGGTAGGTGTAGTCTTTTTTTCGAGTTTGATGTTCTTTTCTTTCATGACATTAAATGGGTAGGTCCACGTGTGTTCATTTTTCTGTTTATGTGACCCTAAATTTTTAGTTTTTTTTTATTAATATGATCAGATGTGAAAATTTAATAAATCCTCTAAATTTATTATAAAATTTCACTGAGTTTTATCTTAAGCACATTTTTTATATCAATGTCTTCTATGGAGTTAAAGATTAAAAAGACATTAAAAAATAAGAATAAAGTACATTCATTTCTCTTAAAACTTTTTGAAATCGATACTCACATTCCTCTATTTTTAATAATTTTTTATTCACAAAATTGTTAACAAAATTTATGCTAAATGCATTTTTTTCTTAAATTTTTTAATAAACATAATTTAATGCACAAAAAATAATCAAAAAATTAAATTAACACTTTAAAACTTTATAATAAGAAATCTTAATTTAAGTATTTTAAATTTAGAGGAGATATGAGTTTAAGTTAAATATAATATACAAGAGATTTTAATACAAATTAAAATTAAAGAGAATATGAGCATATATCTTTTAAACTTTAGGAAATGTGATTGTTATTTACTCTTAAAATAGTTGTAAAAAACAAAGTAGGACTTAATTAATCCTCAAGTCTGTTTCCATGTTTGGGAGTGGATCTTCCACGTTTTATTATTGTTTTGGCGTAGTCATTTTGTTTAAAAATTTAATATGATCTTCTAAATTTATTATAAAATTTCACTGAGTTTTATCTCAAGCATATTTTTTTATCAGTGTCTTTTATGGAGTTAAAGATTAAAAAGACATTAAAAAAATAAGAATAAAGTACATTCATTTATCTTAAAACTTTTTGAAATCTATATTCACTTTCATCTATTTTTGGCGCTCAGCCATTTTGTTAAAAAAAAAAACATAAAAATGAATGGTGTTGAAGGGAATTAAAATGCTTCAAGCAAATCACACGCTTTTTTAAATGTCATATTATTAACCGTCACAATAACTTTAAAAATAATCTCTTAGGCTGCTTTCTAAAAGCATACGAAATCTTGGTAGAAAAATTTATCAAATATAAATTTACGGTTTATGTTATAAAAAAAAAAACAAAAAGGCATAGCAATGATTAACATTATAAATATTCTATAATATTATCTTTATAACATTAACATTCACTTCAGTTCCATTAATTCCTATCATTTCGCCAGTCACTTCAAGTGCCATGAAATTTACCTACAAAGTTGAAATAATTTGCAGCTTCCATCTGATTATCTGAGTTGCCGATTCAACTTTCAAAGAGTAGAAGGAGTGCAAATATAAAAGTGTTGTTCAGATTTAGAATTTGTTTTCCCACATCTTTCTTTGTTATTTGTTCTACCGTACCATATGACACAAACAACATGCGACCGTGAAATCGGAGGAGGTAGTGCTTTTGTAATCTAACAACAGCCATTTTGTAATCTTCAAAATAATAACTTTGATAAATGTTTATAAATGATGTAGAATGAAGTTTACAAAAATTAATGAATTAATAGTATTTTTTGATAATATTAATTTTTATTCGGCTGAGGTTTTCATATTTATTTATTATTTGACCAAGGACAACGGCCGAGCTTGCGTGTTTGACTAGATTTAAATCCTGCAAATTCATTGAACTAGCCCAATTGAATATAAAAAAAAATTATGCGGCATTTAATATAAATATTTTTAACTTTTTCTACAAGAAGATTTGGGACGCATTCACGGATCCATAGCGTGTTTGACCACTTTGAAAGGACATTTGCCATTTGCCCTCACATAGACAAACTCAAAAGTCTTGTGTCTTAATACTGTTGTGTAGTCGTACAAGTAACTCCACGCTACAGCACTCACTAGATTCCGACCTCTTTGGATTGGAATTTTTTTATTTAATTTAAATCATTTAAAATGTTTAAAAATGTTTAATTTAATACTGTTGTGTAATCGTACAAGTAACTCCACACTACAACACTCATTAGATTCCGACCTCTTTGGATTGGAATTTTTTTTATTTAATTTAAATCATTTTAAAATGTTTAAATTTTTTATTAATTTTTTTAAGATAAATTTTTGTCGATTCCAACCCAAAAAGGTTGAAACCCGCTCGTACAACATTACTTAATTTCTACCTTGTTCTATACACTTTAGTTTATTATCTTTTAGTAAATTAAACTAATATAAAAAATACCCATATAACCAAATAAGATTATTTTAAAAAATTAATTAATATGTGTTCAATTATTTAAAATTAAATTTCTGGGTGGATTTATGGAATTTACGGGTGAAGCCAATTACAAATGAGAAAATGAAAACTTGTTGATGCTGGAAATCAAAGACTTCTTCTATTAAGCACACACACTAAACATTTTATACATACACCACAAACTAAACTTCACGTTATCAAGGCTAATTATAGGAGTTTTTGCCATTTTGGTAGCCACTGTCAAGGAGGGTGCGTGTGGTGGGTCTAAAGCTTTTATTTCTTTGAAAAAATAAAACATCACATGTATTACTTTCTCCCTCTCTCATTCTTCTCTCACTTTGCTCTCTTTGAAACAAAAACTTTTTTTATTATTGATATTTATACATGCATTGAAAAAATTCAGATTAGGATTAAGCCTTGGCAATGGAGATGGTTGCGGAAGCTATTGCAGGGCAACTATTGAAAGCAGTGTTGAAATTTAAGGAGAAGACTGCGATGTTCAGACTCATAAAGTTCCATTAATTTTTGATTCAATTAAGCAAATTTGAGTTAATTTATAGTGTCTTTTCCTTTTTAAAGAATGGTTGTGTTTATTTTGAGGACTTACTCTTTTATTAATTTATAGTGTTTTTTCCTTTTTAAAGAATGGTTGTGTTTATTTTCATAATAATGGAGGACTTACTCTTTTATTTATTATTATTTAATTTAAAATGTTAAAAATAATGTAATTTTTAATTTATAAATAATTTTTATCTCTAAAAATGTATAAAAATATATCTATCTCATTATCTCACTTTCTCCTGAAAACAGAAAATATTCATTATATTTTCATAATTTTTTATTAAGTAATTTTCTCAACCAATACACTAGGTTATTTGAAATGATTTTTGCTTTATTATTTTTTTAAATAATTTTTGAAAATAACTCTAAAAAATAATTTTATAGAATAAAAAAATAAAAAACTTGTTTTGATAAAAATATTTTTCATCAGTTATTTTTTGTGTTTTTTAAAAAATAGATAACAAAAATAAGTCAAAACAAAAAAAAATTATTTTTATTTTTTTGTTTTCTAGTCACTATTTTCAGAAACAGTTTTTAAAAATAACTTATGAAAACAGTTAGCCAAAGAAATTTTTTTATTCTCGGAGAACAAAAAACAAAAAAATAATTTTTAAAAACAAAATCAAACAGTCCCAAAAATCTCAAAAATTTCTTTAAGGTAATTATTTTATAATTAAATAGATTGATTACTAATATTTTAATAAATATTAAATGATCACAAACTAAAAAAATTGGGAGAATTAGTGTACCCTTGCCTAATTACACATGTGCTCACAGAGATTTGTTGCAGCGTAAGGTTCGTTCCTCTCAACCTGTGCTATTGGACATGTATATTGCAGCCTTCCAGGTGCATTGAGTGGTTGGTTCCTCCTGCTGATGAAACAAGTGCCGAAGAGCTTGGCATTAGTATTGACCCTGCAAAGCATGAGAAAGAATATGAAAAGATCATAACACGATGTGGCCCTCTACTGCTACGTCTTTATATATTCTTTTTTCATATTGATTATTATATGTGGTTCTCATAATATTAATATGATATAATAATAATTTATTCTTTTTTTTAATAAAATTTATATAAGGTTATTTTTATAAAAATTACTTAAATTTTTTAAAAAAATAACTTCTGAACTAAATTTTAAAAATGTCTTACATTCACAACAATCTACAAAATTAACCAAACATAATTTCTTATATTCTTAGGAGCAAAAAAATTTTTTCTATACTAAACGTCCATAAATCTATTTGGTACTATAATTCATATTCTCACATAAAGAACTATTTGTGCATATATACAATTTTTTATGTCAAAAATGTGGGAAGAAAATTTTGATGAATAAATGTGTTTTTATTAATTAAAGAAATGAATAAAATTTTTAATATATTGTTTCATGAAGAATGACATTCTTTGATTCTCTTTTTAGGTTAATTTTGATTCAAGGACTTAACAATGCTTGAACTTCAAATCAAAATCATTACAAATGTGTAATATTTTGTCACAAGTCAATTTTGCAACTACATCAATTTTGTTAACGGTTAAAATTATAACAAAATTCGTTAATCCAATAATCACTTAAAAATGTATGAAAAATATCTCCATGAGTTTTTTATTTATGATTTTTATTCTAATCTTAATTGTTAATTAATTTTTTTAAATATAATTATTAATTATTTTTTTCTTTCATAATAAATTACTTCTTTTGTTTTCATATATAGGATATATATGATAAAAGAAAAGTGATTTATATAGCGAAAGAAGTGACTCTTTCTATGAAATGATAGGAGCATTGATATATTTTATAATAGGGGGATTCTAACATACTCATAAGTAGGTTTTATAATTTTTTAAATTTATATATTTAGTTTTTAATTTTTTATAATTTTTATTTTAAAAAATAAGTTAAAAGAATATAAAAAGATTTTGAAAAAATTAAAAAAAATTAAAAAGTATTAAATAAAATAACATAAAACATTAATCAAAAAATAATTAAAAAATATAATAAGAAAACTAAAAAAAATAAAAAATAAAGGCTTTTGATTATTTTTTTATTTTTTTAAATTTTTTTAACTTATTTCTTAAAATAAAAATTATAATAAAAATTAAAAAATTAAAACTTATAATTTTAAAAATTA
>JASKGM010045158.1:0-21370 GCA_034509205.1 Ceratonia siliqua
ATCTCCTTTTTGCATAACTTTTAAACAAATGTATCTTGATTTATTAGAATTTAGGAACCTTAATAGCTAGAAAATAAAGATTACATAATTGAACTATTTATTTATTAATATTAAAATATATTTTTATTAAATTGGTGAATACAACTTACTTTTCAGGGTAACTTATTCCCACCACCTAGACCCATTTATGATAGTTCTACCATTAGCAATTATTTGAAGTTACTACTAACCAATTGGATTATTGTTAAGTAGTTCTTGGTTAGATCTAGGTTGTGTTGTCAAAGAATATTTGTTTTCCAGTCATTAACATTCAAAATTAGCCAAAGGATGAGGCAAATGGTCTGTCAAATATAAGCGTTAAATTCTAAATCTATATATTAAAAGAAGTCTAAAATAATCTGACATTAGTAGAAGTTAATACTAGTTTAAGTTCTTTCCTCTTTTTTTTAGACCAATTAGTTCCAATTAATTGCAATAGAGAAAATTATACTTTTGTATTCAATAATGCCTATTTGGTGTGATGTCAAGAAATGATAGTAATCCCTTTAAATAAAATATTGAAAAATTGAAAATTCTAAACTACAAGGCAATAGGAGATGAGCATAGATAGGCTCCCTCGTATATGTTGTATTTCACCTTCTTCCTATTATGTAATTCCATAACCTTTAAGCAAACTCATAAAAAAAGATCCATTTCTTTATACAAGTCACAGTTTGTATTATCCTCCGAGGCTGCTATGCTATCTATGACTAGAGTCAGACTTGAAATAAAGCTCCAACTCATTGATTCACTTTACCCAATTCCTCTTCCATAATAAACAAATAAATAGGTTTCCCAATTAGTCAATTATTAGACCTCATATGCCCCTTTAATTGGGTTTATGTGAGTAAGCATAAACTCTAAAATAATTTTGGGACAATTAGTTAGGGGAATGGGGAATGAGATTTTATTAGTGGAAGAGATGACTTCACATATTAATATAACTTCACTAATAATACTATAATTGTGACCAAAATATTGTTGCTAGCTAGTCATACAAAAGCCCTTTAGTTTCTTGCTTCTGGGTTCAATTGGGGGGCATATTCCCCCTAGTCCATGATGTTAATACATATAAATTTATACCAATATACACAGATTGTTATTCAAGAATGAAAATAGAATATAAATAAACTGATTTAATTTTATAATATCTGATAGCATAATATATTATTTGGTTTTTTCTAATATATCATAGAGTATGTGGGCCAAAGTAAAACCAGTCAACATTGAGCAAAAAGAAACCAAATAGATCAAAAGAACCCTCTTATTTTACCTTTAACCCAAAAAGAACAGAATGGTGGGAGACATGAAGTTTAGAAAGAACCTGGGCAATTCGTCATTGCGATATAGGGCTTTTGTCGAGAGGTCTACTATTGATTGGCGAGAGGGAATATCGATGTTGCAACAAGGTGGGTTAACGGTGACCCATTTTGCACTGAGGTGGTCGGAACTAGGGTTTAGGATGGAGGGATTAAGCCAGGAAGGGAGTCGTCAGTGAGTGGATGATGTAAAGTAAAAGTTTTTTTTTTTAATTAAGTGACTAACTAAGAGGAAGTTTAAATTTCAAAAATTTTGAGGCAATAAAAATCTGCCTCTAATTCTCCTTCTACTGAAAAAAAAATTAACAAAAAACGGAATTAGTCTTTATTAGATTCTGTCTCCTCATAGGTGAAATATTTTGAGATGGAAAAGTTCCACCTCAAATTCCATCTCAATCTTTTTCCCACAATTTTTTTCACAATTTTCTCAATTTTTTTAAAAAGTTTTTGTCTCTAATAAAGGTGGAATTGTTTCTGCCTCATATTGCCCTTTTTTTTTGTGGTGTTTCTAGAATGAGAAAACGCAACTCCATAGATATAAAAGTCACTCTTTGTTTCTACCATTAGATTTTTGGGTTGGCTATGAAAATAAATGTTGGCTACTATTGGGAAAATATTATATGAAATATGATTTTGATGTACCAATTAAGGCTTCAAGTAAAAAAGAAGCAAAATCACTTAACTAAAGTATTTCTTAAAAGACCAAGCAGCATCGTATAAGAAAAGAACAAGCATTGCAATAGTAAAATTAAATAATAAAATTTTGTGTATCTAGTTTTTAAATGATACATCAATTTGAAAAAAAAAAAAGTACTAGCTAAAAGGAAGGATCTAGTTTTGTTTGCAAAAGAATGGGCACCTTCTAGAAAACTTTTTGAAAAGTAAAAATACAATATTATTTTTTATTCAAAAGTGACCCATTTGAGGAAGACAATTGTCAACACATTTAAAGTTTTCTTGTGCAGCTTGCATAAACTCTGCAAGTGTACCGTACAAAGCTTCAATGAAGGATTCAAATTCAAAAGAAGAAAGAAAACTCATTCTACCAACAAACATCAATGGTTGTGAAGCCATATAGCTAAATGTCAAGGCTACAAATAGCTGCTTTCAACGGCGAAGAAAGTCCTCTACCATCAGAAAACAATTCTACAGCAGACCTACAAGCCACTGTATTAAAAATGTGTGAAGTTGTAGAGAAGGGAATTAATGTGAAAATGGTTTCTACTGTTTTTTGTTGTTAAGATATGTTTCCCAATGGCTAGTGAAGCTCAACGTTCATATCTTCAATTATAAATAGCCATATGTTGCAAGTTAAGCCATGTAGAGAGAAGAAAATGAAATGTGAAGAAGAAAGGAAAATATATTTTCAAAGGCTGTGCATATATCTTAGAGATCAATACCTTCCATTGAGCTTTATTGGTTTAGTTGCCTTGAGGGAGCTTGATTTTACCCAAATCTTGTTGTGAGAGATTTATTAGGTTTACCTTGAAGAAAATTTAGTGGTGTAAAAGTTTTGCTAGGTACTTGAGTGAAAAACCTAGTGGTTGTGAGGTTACAAGGTAATTGTAAAAAATTGGTGGAGCTTGAGCCTATGATTGAGTTTGGCTGGGTTCTTGGGAAAAACTCGATAGGAAAATAAGTTAGCCAGGGTATTGGTTGTAAAAGCTGTGAAGCTTGTTCTTGTAATTTGTTATTATCCTTATAGTGAAAATTCTCTTGTTTTGTACTTGGGGAGTGGACATAGGTTCTGACATTTGTGGGATCTGATCACTATATATTTTGGTGTGATTCTCCCATGCACCTATCTCTCATTTACTTTTACTTGCTCACAATCTTATTTATTTGATTGCTCAAAGTGATTTTAACACCAGAGTTCTATAATATTATTTGGTGAACTTTATCCTTAAGCATATCATTTTAAAGATCCCTTACATGTTAGCTATTTGATATTTTACATTACCAAGTGTGTAAATCTTTTAGTCAAAATTTATTTGCATAAGTAGTTGAAGAGAAGCAACCAAGCTTTTTGATTACCCATTTAAGAAAGTTTTTCTACTTGATCGAAAAAGTTTTAATCTTACCCAATTTGACCCCCTTCTTGTATACTTAACCCCATTTGAACAAATAGCTACCTTGTTTAATCCTATAGAGAACTGATATTCATACACCAGATTTCTTTACATCATGCTACACCATCATTATTTTATTATTATTTTTTCTCTTTTCATCCCTTCCACTTTCTTCTTATCCATTTTCCTTTTCTTTTTCCTTTTTCCCTGCAATATTTCCCCTCACTGTTTTGCTCCTTTTCATCCAATGCACGACCAACCTCTATCATAACCGTCGTCTCCTCTTCCGTCCACGACTATTGTCTCCTCCGACGAATTAACTTCTTCTCTCTTTTTCTTTTTTTTTTTTTTGTTTAGATTTTCTTCACTTTTCCTCTATTACCAAAAAGTAGAGCCACCATGGGTAGTTTCTTTTCTTTGATGGCAAAATCCTTCTCTTTTGCAAGTTCTATGTCCATCTTTTTCTCCTTCTCTCTCTATCCTCTCTCTCTCTCTCCCCTTTCCTTTTCTCTTCCAATCTAGCCAGTTTAGCCTTCTTTCCCTGATTCATTCCTTCCATGACGGGAGGAAAGCTTTTTGACAGAAGAAAACGATGACCAGGAGAGAAAATGAAGAGGAAAGGAAAAGTTAAAAAAGAATTTTTTTATAAAAGATTACACATGTCACCATCTTATGGGTGGTGTAGGATGGTGTAACTTTCTCTAAGTGTACAAGTATCATTTCTGAATCCTATATATGTGGAATCCTTATGTCGTTTCTTGCAAGCATGATGATGATCCAACCAAATTCATGTAATTTTGATTGAGAGAATCAAAATGTGAGAATCCTCAATAGATTATTTCAGTATTACTTTTCGTAATTTTGTTCTTTCATTAATTAATCCTTCTTTAGATTTTATGATTTTACTCGCATCTACATTATATTTTGGCTTATATATATTTTTGGTCTTTTAATATTATAAAAAATATAATTGAGTTTCTCTATCTTATTTTTATCCAGAAAGGGATGATATTGTAATTAATACATGTAGTCTTATTATTATTCATATAGAGTGACTATTTTACAAATAATCAACTGAAACCACGTGCTAGATGCAAGTTATTTCAATTTTCCTCTTTCATTTTCTTATGATGTTCAGAGTGATTTTAATTGATGATTTTGTCAAATAGTTAGTGCAAATAGACAACAAGAGGTACACTTATGTTAATTAATTGTAACATTATTATTTTTTGTTTATCTATAGATAGAAATATGACAGATGGATTTAATTAAAGATTTTTAAAATATATAATTATAATATTGTCTAAATTAAAAATAAATGAACTAAATTAAAATTTTTACAATATTAAAAAAACTAAAACTATATTTAAAATTTGTATTTTTAATGCCAGCACAAAATTATTTTTCTTGAACAAGAATCAATATATGTAATTTTTAATATATATATATATATATATATATATATATATATATATAATTTTATTACTGATTACTGTTTATAAGCTGCCACAGCTAATTCGGCTTCGCCTTCTGTTATATACTTTCACCATTTACTTTATTTTATTTTAAGATAAACATAAATTTTACTATAACTTTGATATACGAATTTTAAAATCACACAAAGCATCCTCTTAAACTTTTAAAATTATACTTTTTACTCCTTGCTCAAAATAATATTTTCACTGTTTATGAAAACAAAGGAGGCAATTTTTATAATTTTGGAATTTATGTACCAATGTTATAATTAAGATGAACCTTATATTTTTTTGAGAGAATTCTACCCTTTTATACATTTTGCTCCCCATCACCTTTTCTCTTCTTTTTTTTTTGTCTTTATCAATTTTTTTGAGAGAATACTAAATAGACGCTATAAATGCACCCTATTCTGTTAAGTATCTTATAATACTCAAATTGGTTTTTCATACTTCTAGCACCATGTGAAGGGTGCACCCAATGACACCCAAATATATATATATATATTTTTTTTACCTTTATCGGTCATTTTGTTGTTTCTTCCTCACTCCCTCTTCTGCTTTCTTGTACTTTTCCTTTTTTTTTCCTCATTTGTTTCCCTATGTTGAGGTTAGGTTGGAAAGCTTGTTAGGTCGAGTCGGAGATCTTACCTAGGTTGGGTTGAAGAGCTAGTAGATCGAGTTAGAGAGCTTACATAGGTGGGTTGGAAAGCTAGATTGGTTATTTAGTTAGTCTTGCACTATAATATACGTGAGTTAGGGATCGGATTAATAACACTTAGAGTTAAGTTAGTTCACTGTGTTGAGAATGTCATAAATGTTAAAAGTAAAAAAGTGAGAGTATACTTGAATGGGAGACAGCTTTATAAAGAGGTGGAATGGTGTTCCTATAATTGTAGTGATTGAAGAGGTGTATTTTCATCTTTATGGTTGGTTAGATAATGGGCCACGTATATTTAGGTTAGATCATGTTAGGCCGCTAGTATAGATTATAGACGTCTTCCATACTTATAAAATCCCCATAATCCCACCTTCATGGTCCTTTCACATACCCTTACTCTGTTTTTTATAATATTAACTCAATGTACTAACTTCCTTTTCTTATTCGACCTCAGTTGCAAGGGATGTTGCAATTAAGCAAAGTTGGAAGAATTACGTGCATTTTATATGCTGAAATTGTAAATGAACTGATGGTTCTATTAAAGATAATGGTGATATTTAGTGTTATCTTTTTCCTGAACAGTTTGTTTATACTTGACGTAAAAACTGACTAGTTTTTCGGGGTCTTTTTCATTTAATATGTGAAGCTCCTAGAAGAAGGCTCCTGACCGAAAATATCTGATTAAGAATCATACTCAAATTTCGAAAATATTCTTAATGCTTTTAAGAATCATTCTCAAATTTTGCATATTAATAGGGAAGTTCTTAGCTACCCCTCGTATCAATACTACCAAGGTACTTTTTATTTTTTTCATTATTCTCTTTTTTTTGTTTGAATTTATTCTTATTTTATGAATTTATTTACATTTTCTTTAATATTTTCACTTTCTTTTTACTTTTTCTTTTGAAGAATTGTGTTCTATTTTTTTAAAATAATTTTTCTTAAATTCTTTTAATTCTTATTTAAAAAAAAAAAAGCGCCCTAGTAGTATCAATACTACGGGGATAGCCTACTAATCACTATATTAATGTGTTTGGAGTAAGTTTTTCACCAACATACTAATTTTGCCATAAATTTCTTATATTATTATAAAATTTTATTTCACATACACTAATGTTCTGGTTAATTAATAAAAATATCTATCATCAATTCACACTCACTCCCACTCTCCCTCTCTTGAAAAATGGAGAGAGAGTATAACTCTTGCAAAATTTAAAAATCTCACTCCTATATTATACAATTATTTATGATATAAAATATAAAAAAGAAAGAAATTTAAATAATATTAAACTAATTCCTTTTTATTTTAAGTAATAATTAAATAAATATAAAACAATAAAATTATAACGTGCATGTCAAAACTGTATAAATTAATGCTATTGTTTGCTGCAATTTATTTGATTATTTTTATCATATTTATTAAACTTTTATTTTTATGCTGATATTTTTGAATTTATTTCTCTGAATGTGATTATTCTTTTAAATTTAAGTTTTTTTCTCATTGATATCTATATAAATAGATATTTTTATTCATGTTCCTTAAAGACATTATATTTCATAAAGTGTTTTATGAAATTTTTCGTGCCTCAAATAATTTTAAAATAATGTCTTAAACTAACATAAAAGAAAAAATAAATAAAATTCATAAATATTGTTACTAAACATCAATGCCTTTGAAGATAATAACATATAATTACTCGTACTTGTATTTTTTTTATTTGTTTAAAGAAAATTATAAGATTATAAAATTTAGAGACAAAATAAGGTGTTAATGCCTCGAGGAATGCTATTCATACACCAAAATTTTTTTACACCATTCTACACCTAGACTTGCTTTGAAATGAGGTGAGAGGGGAGAAAAACAAAGCGGACCCATTGTGAAAAGAAATATATTCTTTAAATAATGGTAGTGTATGCTGGTGTAGGAGAAAAAGAGTGTACAAAAATCATTTCTCTAATGCCTCCCTCCATCCATACATACGTGTGTTGTATAAGAGAGTATGAATAATATAAATTAATACAATTCAGTTTTATATTATATTTAACGTGCAAAAATAATTGTATTAACTTACAAGATTATAATTTTTTATATAGTTATTACTGTATAAGAAAATATAAAGGAAATGATGTAATAACACTATACGATTATTAACGCATTATACTACACTATTAGTGCCACTACTATCACCCCACTATCACCACTATCACCACCACTATATCCTGCCACTACCACCACCATCACCATCACCACGACCAACACCACCCTACTACTATTATGTTATATACTTTTATATATTATAAGGGAGGTACTACCCTACAGTCCCATTTTGAGGCTGTAGGGTAAGTTTGACTTGGCCAATTTTTTATATTTTATATGTTTTGACCCCATTTTTTTTATTTTTTAGCATTAATTAATTATTATCTATGTCATATAATTTTTTGAAATATTTTTTAATTTTTTTTAAATTTAAAAAAAATTTGATACTATTCATTCATAATTTTTTTGATATTATTCATTAATAAGTAAAAAAATTTTCAAAAAAATATATGATATAGACAATAATTAATTAATATAAAAATAAAAAAATAAAAACAAGTAAATGATAATAAAAAATTAAGAAAAAATTAACAGTGGCGGTAGGATAGACATACCCATATTATACATTGTAACAAACATATAATAATATAATAACTTATACAATGATAATTCATACAATATTATTCATTGTTACTTATATAACTTAGTCTTTATTTTATGCGACGCACAAATGAGACATTTTAAGAGCAAATTCCCAAACATTGGTTATATAATACCGTAAGAAATAATGTAAATATTATTGTTTCTAATTTTTTGCATTATAATTTTCATTTTACAATATTTATAATAAAGAATTAGCTATATCTTTAAGTTGCATTTTGACTTCTCTTATAATGAATTTTACATGTCACAAATTTATGAAAACATTCATCATATATTTGAAATTATTTATTTCTTTTTAAGATGTTTTCTAGACATTTTGTTAATATTTGTAAAGAATTAAATTTTATATCTTACGAATATAAATGCATATCAAATTATTCAACTTTTATAATATTATTTATACTTTAATTCTATCATTTATGAAAAGAACAAAATATCATTCTATATATCGCAAGGCCTACTCTAGTGGTTTATTATAAAATCGAAAAATATATATATAAATTCAAGCATTGAGCCTCAGTCATCGACTGCTGAGTCCTTTTGAATCATTTTATATCTTACGGATATAAATGCGTATTAAATTATTCACCTTTTATAATATTATTTATACTTTAATTCTATTATTTATGAAAAGAACAAAATATCATACTATACATCGCAAGGCCTGCTCTAGTCGTTTATAAAATCGAAAAAATATATATATAAATTCGAGCATTAGCCTCAGTCATTGACTGCTGAGTCCCTTTGAACAAGTACCAAGATGTCTGCGCTGCATGAGCATTGAGCTGCTTACCAATCAAGTCAGACAGTATATAGAGGCTATATTTTGGTTACGTAGGCAGTGAACAAAAACCAGTAACTACAAGCGCAAGACTAAGTTACTAACCCATCCATCAAAAGAGGAATTACAGGCTAATTTAAGTGCGAATGTATACCAACCCATCCATCACAAGTTAATTTTTACCTTGACAGTATCCATTGCACGGTAAACAAATCATTATGTCATCTTTGCACTGTTCTATGGAATTATTCTTCTGTCACGTTCACCAATTCATATTCAACCAGGGACAGATTGTTATCCTCTTTAACTACGAATTTTGCAGTGTCAGTGAGCTCAATACGGCCCCACTTGTCAACAGCTAGCCTCATTGATCCCTTAAACATGTCAATCTTTGCATTACGAAGAATAACTGTAGTCCCCGGCTTCATCAAGTCAACTGTACAGAAAAAATAAGCCACATCATCAGAAAATAGAACATAAATTGATGCCTTATCCCTACTCCCTGTAGATATATCTGCACAAGTAGGGCGTTGCTCGGCAACATGTTATCTTTTTTGATTTTTTTTTAATTTTTTTTACTTTTTAAAATTAATTAATTATTTTTAATCATATATTTTTTAAGAATTTTTTAAAAAATTTTTGATTTTTTTTTAAAATCTTTTAACTTATAAATGAATAATAAAAAAATTATGAATGATTAGTACAAGAAATAAAAAAAATTTAAAAATTTTTAAAAAAATATATAATATAAAAATAATTAATTAATTTTTAAAAAAATTAAGGAACAAAAAAGAAATTAAAAAAAAAAAGTGTGGATGTAACTTAACGACACCCATACAAGTATTACCAATATGCAAAAACATACGAGCTTTATTATTTTCACACTCATTTTTTTCACACTTTTTTTACACCTTAATGTTTTAATATTACTTTTATCACTCTCTCTCTTCCTTTTCCTCTCTTTTCGCTATCATATCATCACAAATACTAATAATAAAATAGAGTGTGGAAGAGTATAAATGTAAAAGGTGTAGAAATACCATTTTTGAAAACGTATGAGAGGTATATTTTATTGATCATGCTTGTCCTTACCTGAAAACTCTACTCCACTACAGAATTGAAACAAGGCACTCCATAATGTACAAATGCTTGTACTAAGTATGAACTCTCCAAATTATATAAAATCCAATTACTCTTATGGTGTGGTTTGTGAAAGAAGGAAAGAATTAGAATGAGAAGGAAGAAATGAAATTAATAAATATACGTCACATTTTCATCATTATGATCCCATTTCCCTCTTTCCAGTTTCCAAACAAAGCCTCAAAGTTGTCATTACCATTCTCCTGTTGTTGCTTTCCAACTCCTACCAAGGGATATTATGATGAAAAATTGCAAACTCTGGGATCAACAACACTCTTCTTCTTAACTACCACTAACTATTCACCAGCATGTTAAAGATGTACAATAATGTAGATTTGGAAAATAGTAAAACCAAAATGAAATTTTTTATCAGCAATGTTATACAGAATAAAAACTACTTGAGGTCCGTGTTTCAAAGAAAAAATATTATTATAAAACTAATGATAGATGCGTTTTTGGTTATGCAAAAACATGAATACTAATGATATGATTAAAAGAACTGAATAGGCTTAATAAGATTAAGATCCTAGTAACACTAGGGGGATGTTTGGTATGGGGATTTCAGCTCACCTCATGGAATCAAGAGTCCAGGAAATCTAAACCCAGGCATTAATTCCTTGGTAATTTTCAACTAATATGTTTCTTATATTCAGGAAATTTAATTAGTTTTCCTGATTGAGAGAGAAAGCTTAGCTTTCCACCTTATCTACTACCAGCCACAACACTGCCATTTAAGCTCATCGCTTGCCATTTTGCCAATTTCATCATCATTCTCACACTCTGGATTGAAGGTCAGGAACCATCAAGCCAAGAATGGAATTGGTAGATGTTGGAACTTCCATGGATTTAATCGTTCATTGGCATCATCCTCCAAATGACATATTGAGGAAGGAAGCCATGAAAACTACAAGGGAGCAGCAGAAGAAAAAAGTTGGCTAGATTACTTAATTTTCTCTGGTGCCGGAATCTCTGTTTAGCTCCATTTAATCACTGTTTGGCTGGTGCCTGAATGTTTGAAGATCGAAAGAGAGAAGAGCCAAAGCAGCTCTGAAAATAAGAAGCTGATTTTGTTGAAAAAGAAGAAAGTGAATGGGAAAAATGAAATTCTATGGTTATATTTGGGAATAAATTGCCCAAATTTTATGGACAACTAAACACACCAAGGGAAATAAAATGCTTCGAAAACTTCATTGAAAAACTTATACCAAACATGGTAGTTTTAATTTCCTAAATGAAATAATTCCAATAAAAAAAATAGACCGGATCACAGGCTGAGCCAACAAGTTTCTATGTAAAACAATGCCCGAAATCAGCCCAGGGATAAAGTCTAAATACCAAAAACAGCACCTAAATGACAGTGAGACAAGTATGAACGAAAAGAAATATTTGACTATAAATAGGTTAGCTGTGGTTTAGAATATAAAATAAGACGTCCATAATGGAGAGATAAACCAGTATCAAATCAATATTCATCCCAAATACACAAGATAGGACCATGTTGTTACCATTCTCCTATTACCATAATAATAATACTCTTAGTCCCCCAAATGGACAGTTCAACCAGATTATCAATTTCACACCCTTGGGCAGAACACATCATAGGATGGTACAAATTCATCCTTGATCAACCCAAATGAACAGGATTAGCAAATATAACCACATCGCAACAATCCACTCTGTCTATGCTGCATGATAGCCTGCGTAAAACTGTCAAATCTCAAGAATATGAATCCTAAAGCAGAACAAGCTATCACATCGAAAAGTGAAAGAGATTTTATCCGGGAAATCCCATCTTGTTACGAGTAAAAATTTAAGATTTCATGTAACCCACAAGAAACATTTTGGGTGAAGGCTTCGCTCAGGCAGCCATACTAGAAGCACCATCTTAGACCTAGATGCCCAAAATACATCTCCAAGCTCACTTTCTAATTTATGTTACCAGTGCATTATTAAAAAAAAACAAAAAGGTCCCAAATAGAGAGAACCGCAATCTCATAGAACCCACAATAATGAAGATCCTACTAAAAAAATCTCAAGTAAAAATGCTCAACATTGAAACAAATAAAACTGTGCCCGAGTAAAAAATTCTCAAGTAAAAATGCATTAAAAGGGTGCTTAATTTGGACCTTGTTCGTTGCGAGCGGTGAAAATGATGGTGCCAGTCTCATCGCCGATTAGGCACTCAGCGATGAGTGTGGGACGAAGGTTATGGGAAGTGGAGGGTCGCCCTTTCTGCAAAACAGTGTTGGAGGACAAGACCTTAGCGATCAAGGTGTGACCGTTGGTTACTGGTTGCAGCTGATCCACTTTGGTGAATACCGGCTTTCTCTTCGCCGGTTTGTTGGCAGTGCCCGCTTGTTGCTGACTTGATGCCATTGATTCCGATCAGAAACCTTCGATTATATATTCGTTTGCTTTTTCCCGAACACAGCCCTAGCTCGCTCCCGGATTGATGGATTCTTCACTCAGCAAGAAATGAGCCAAAAGCGAACAATTGCTGAATCCCCTGATGTTGATCAATAATTTCTGTTGGAACTAAAGCGACACGTCGTTTTGTTCGAACCGTCAAAGGTTACGTGACACACCCCCATGATAAAGCTGGAATTAAATCTCATTATAGTTGTTTTTCTTTTCTCTATTACAAACTTTTTTCATACTTTAAGATCATAGGTGGTGTCACCAAACTCATATAACATTGATTAATAAACTTGTGTAGTTTAATTTTGTCAACAGTTTTAACTTGCAATATGATAACATCTTCTATATATCATACTAATACAGTGTTAACTAAATTATTTAAATATAATTTTAGTCTTTTTAATATTATAAAAATATCAATTTAATTGTTATGTTTTCAATTTAAATAATTTTGTCCTTTAATATTATAAAAAGTTTCAATTAAATTTTTTTGTCATTTTTTCATCTAGTTACAATTATTAGCATACACAATGTTATAGTTATTCATATGAATGATATTTAATAAAAAATCACGTAAAATCATGTTATATACATGTGATTTCATCATTCCACTTTCATTTTTCAATGTTATTTCACATTATAATTTATCAAATAATCACTATAGGTCAATAATAAGCGTACGTATGCTTACAATGTCATCATTTTTTATTTATAAAAAAAAGATTAAAATATGACAAAAGAATATATTAAAATATAGAATGACTAAATTATTGAAATTGTAAATAAGGAGACCAAATTGAAACTTTTATAATATTAAAAGAATCAAAAGTCTATTTAAACCTAAATATAATTTTTACAGTGTAAAATCATAAAAATTGAGAGGGGCTATAATTATGAGTACATTTGCTTAGAGAAATACTAATCTCACAACTATCTTGTTCTCTCATAAATCTCAAACTCACTCTATCTCACTCCACAACCCACGACATTACCC
This sequence comes from Ceratonia siliqua, assembly GCA_034509205.1. Taxonomy (NCBI): domain Eukaryota; kingdom Viridiplantae; phylum Streptophyta; class Magnoliopsida; order Fabales; family Fabaceae; genus Ceratonia; species Ceratonia siliqua. The sequence continues at coordinate 13,595 of JASKGM010045158.1, forward strand.
CCATCATATCGCACAACTTTAACCTCTTGCAACATAACACGTTGTGAGATTTGAAAATTATATATTTTGGAAGACCCGCATGTCTCATTTGCTTAATAGAATTCTACCAAATTTAAATTCAATTAATCCCTTTTTTTAGTGATTGGAAGGGATTATTTTCCACATATTAAAAGTTCAAGTGATTAGTTGTCAAATTAAAACCACAAGGAATTAATTAATACTTAATCTCCTCACAAATGATGAAGCTATGCTATGGCTAGGGTTTTGCTGTTCGTGTAGTTTCTTCTTTTCTTGCGCTACCAAATTATCTCTTCATTTAGGGGGGCATTTGGTACAAGAAAAAAAATTTTATCCTAAGAAACATGATTCCTGGAAGTCATGGTTCCTAGGAATTTTGTTCCTAAGAATGTAAAAATTGTGTTTGGTTGGTATTGTAGATTCTTGGGAATGATAGACATTTTCGCGTTTGATTCAGAAGCTATTTTCTTGAGAATCTAGGTAATTTTTATAAATATACCCTTATATATAAATTACAAGAAATTTATATTTTTTTAAAAAATAGGGGTTAATGGTTGGGGTTGGTGATTTGGGGTTTGGAGTTGAGGGCTTGGGGGTTTAGAGTTTAGGGTTTAGAGTTTGGAGTTTGGAGATTAGGGTTTAGGGATTGGGGTTGGGGATTTAAGTTTGGAGTTTGGGAGTTAGAGAATTAGGGTTTAGGGATTTAGGATTTGAGGGTTTGGGTTTTGGGGTTTGAGTGTTAAGATTTAGGGTTTAGGGTTTAGGAGTTGGAGAATTAGGGTTTAGGTATTTAGGATTTGAGGGTTTGGGGTTTAAGTCTTAAGATTTGGGGTTTGGAATTTGGGAGTTTATGGTTTAGAGTTTGGGGTTTCAAGATTTATGGTTTAGGTTTAGAGTACTTGTGGTATGATGGTTTGTGAGGAGGGTAAAATGGTTATTTGTATGCCCCAAAATTTTTCCATGGGACTGGAATCTAAGAATACAACTCGTCTATATGAAATTTTTTTTTTTTGTAAAACTTACTTAAAAAAAGCTTTTGGGAATCCTGATTTCCTGAGAAATTTTTTTAATCCTTGTACCAAAAGTCGGAAATGATTTTCGACCAGTGATTCTTAGGAAAATTGGAAGAATCTTGATATCAAACGCCCCCTTAGTGAAATATCAATCCTAGTAGTTGGTGTTCTTCAAAGGTATGGGGAATGGAGAATGTAGTGAGAATAAAGAAACTCATCAAACTGAACCACGAGGAGGATGATGAAAACTTAATCTATGATGACATTGATGTCATCGAAGGTATTCATGAATGCCACTGTAGTTTGGTAGGTGAGATCATTATGATTAAAACCAATCAAAACCGATCAATAAAGGTGCCATAGAGGCTACCATGATCAACTTATAGGGAAATATAAAAAGGCTTAAGGTTGAAGAACTTGGGTCAAGATTGTATAAGTTCTTCTTCGAGGAGGAAACATAATTGCTTCTATTCCTTAGAAGCAATTATCATAATAGTTGGTTATTTCTCCAATGATAGAGATGAGATTTAGATCCTTTATTACTGCGCCTTGAGTATGGGCAAAAAGGTTGCATCGACTTAGGGTAAGGTGGTGTTATGATGCAGAGGCAACAAAACACCATTAAGGTTTTGGTGGATTTGGACATAAACAAGCCAGTCCACTAGGGGTCAATGTTGGAAGTAAAGGGGATGGGATCTTTTGGATAGACTTAGAAATTACCTCAATTTTGTTTCTATTGTGGGAAAGTGTGGCATGAGGAAAATCAATGTGCTTTGGCTTTAAAGGTTGAACAAGAGGCAAGAAAAGGTGGAAAGCAGCTGGGACCATAGTTGAGGGCATCTCAAAATGGAAGAAGATTAGCTGAAGGGAAGGAAAACTCAAAATCCAAGAGGCAACAATTTTGTTGAGAAAATAATGTATGAAATATGTTTTTAATGAGATAAATAAGATTAATTTAATAAAGTCAAATTTATTTAAGAAAAAATAGACTAAAGAAGAGAATATTGACACAAAAGCACAAAATCTTTGAAAGATAAAGAAACATTTTATATTTGCACTAAAAGACAAAAGAAATAAAGTCTGGTTACTACATTGTCTACGAAGAGTAGGAGATCTCATGATGATCTAGGAACTCACATGAAATAAATACAAACAATACTTTCCATGCTTTTGTTTTGAAATAACTTGTTCTTGGAATGTGTTTTAAACAACTGACTTGCAGCATACAGGAGGTATCTCGAGCCACTCAAACCAAAAAAGTAAGAAGCTATGCATCATCTCAGGATAAGTAAATGAGTAAGTAGATATGAAGGCAAATTAGTATTTGAGCAAGCAGAACTAGAACTAAAGTACAAAGTTGCCAAAGCGCCAAACGTGCAAAGTAAAAATGACATTTGACACTCAGAAAAGAAGTGCTCTGATAAGTACAAAACCTCCATAATATTATATTATTTGTTTTACTTCGTATATTGAATATTATGCTTTAATAATTATTTTGTGGCATCCTAACATTATTATGGAGAGGAATTGCTTACCTAAAAAGCCTATTGCAGACCTAAAGACATGAAAAAGACAAAAGACTATGAAGAGGTGGACAGAGACTCATTCCTAAAAAAAGACAAGTGGCAGGCTTGAACAACCAGTAAAGAGCAAAAGGATCAACCAGAAATATTTGCAACAAGTCAAGATTTGAAATTTGCAGAGAACAAGTTGGAACAAGCATTAAACAAGCCAGAGACAAATTGACAAAAGTGGTTGAAAATCCACCGGCACCAACGGCTAGAATATTGAGTTTAAAGCCAACCAATAGTTTAAAGATACTCGGTTAGTAAGAGAAGAAAAGTGAAATAGAGAAAGAAAGCTTACACATGATAATATCCAGAAATCTTCAAGGTATCATGGCATATTCACTCTAGAGGAGTTTAAGTGTAAAGGGGCTCTTGTGTGCATTTGAGTTATATTGTCAGAGATTTGCTAGATTCTTGTTTTGAGTAAAATTTTGTTGGTTAGAGTTTTGCTAAATTCTTGTTTGAGCAAAATCTAGTGTGGTTAGAGTTTGGCTAGATTCTTGTTTGAGCAAAATCTAGTGGTTGGAGTTTTACTATGTTCTAATTTGAGCAAAATCTAGTGTGGTTAGAGTTTGGCTAGATTCTTGTTTGAGCAAAATCTAGTGGTTGGAGTTTTACTATGTTCTAATTTGAGCAAAATCTAATCGTTTAGAGTTTTTCTAGGTTTTTGTTCTAGCAAAATATAACATGAGGTTTGTAAGAATAGAGTGCTTTGCTGAGTTAGGTTTGTAAAGGCAATGTGCCCCTGATAGGACTCGTGTGATCACAAAGGTGTATGAGAGGAAAAAGAATAGGAAGAGAGGGCAATATAGTCTTTAAGGGTAGTTTTATTCAGTTTTAGTTCAATGAGGAGTTAGACAGCGATTAGGAGGAGTTACATGGACTTAAGTATTGGAAGTTTGCATGGGGAAATCATTCTGGAGATTCTGAATAGAGAATTGTGAGTGGATAGCATACTTAATGCTAGAGGTTTATCTGTCTTATATACTGTTATGATAATCTACTGTGTATTTATGAGATGTGAGTGTATTACCTATAATCTGTGCTGTTAAGTGTATAATTTCTATTTGGAGTGTATGACTGTTGTAAGACTTTACATCAATAATACTAGTATGTTTTATATCTATTAAGTGGTTGGTGACCTGGTTCCTATCAGCCTCCCTGTTGTATGGTGATTTCCTTTAATATAATAAAATTATCAGGCTTTGTGCTTAGGAAGAGGATGTAAGATTTGTTTCTTTTGGATTTGAAACTCTATACATAGTGGTGTCATCTTATCTTCCCCTAGACTCCTTATTTATTGCTTTTACTTGAAGTTTGATAAAGTAGCTTACTTGTGGACAAACTAAGCTTTGAACTACAAATCTTTGAATACTGTGAAACATCTTATGAGCAATAATATTATCTATTCATAGATAAGCCTCATTGTAGTTAAAACTAAGTCTTTGAGTTCATTTTAAAGTTCAGTATACCAAGTACTTAAGGTGCTTTCAAAAAGTATTTTCTCCTAGGCTGAAAAAATTTATTTGAGCAAGTTATCTAATTAATCAAAAACATATTTATTGGTTAATTATTTGGAAAGAAATTATCTTTTGTAAAAGATTTTGAACTTGATTGCACCCAATTCAACCCTCATTCTTGGGTGCAAAACCACTTTTGAACTAACAGTTAGTATAAGAGCATTGGTCTTTATTTTGTAGGTTTAACAGCTTAAAGTAAAGATCTTTGCTCACAAGATGAATCTTAGCAACTTGATCGAAGGACACTCCATCAACAAACCACTTTCGATGGTAGTAACTATACATATTGGAATGCAAGGATGAGAATATTCATCTAATCATAAGACTATCAGGTCTAGCATGTCATAGAGAATGGACCTCATGTTCCTACCAAAACAGAGGATTGAGTAGTCATTGAGAAACTAGCTAATGAATGAAATGACGGAGACATCAAGTACATTGAGACAAATGCTTGAGTAATCAACCTCATTTATTGTGCTATAAATGCAGAGGAATACAAAAAAATATCCAAGTGCAGCTCAACCAAAGAAAAGTGGGAGAAACTAGGAGTAACATATGAAGGAACTGATGAAGTACGATAAACCAAGATCCACATGCTAGTGCATGATTATGAACTCTTCAAGATGAAGGATAATGAAGGAATAGAATAAATGTTCAAATGATTATCCAACATTATCAATGACTTATATGCTTTGGGTAAAACTTACTCAAACAAAGAGTTTGTTTGAAAAGTTCTTCGAATTCTATCAAAGCTGTTAACTTCCTGTATATGCTTAGGATTGGCCCATTCTTTCCTGTATATATATCAACTCTAGTAAGTGACAATACTCACTTACACATATTCTCACATTAGGTTTTCTCTCTATCTCTTTACTTTTCACATGGTATCAGGGCTTAGGGAGAGAAAAACCTAAAGTTTTAAATGTGTGAGCACCATGACAGTAAAATATTTAGCCATCATGTTTGTTTGATATGGTTGGTTCCTTTCTCGGTGTTGGTTGTCATTTTTGGTCATACCACCGTGTTTGGAGAGCTCCCGCCGGCATAATCCTTGAACGGCACCATCCAAATCTGGCGCTCGCGCCGCCCGAGTGCCCGCCATCTAGCGAAGCTTTGGAACTCCAATCTCCCTTTTCTGGTGTGTTTCGGATGCCACCGCCACCGCCAACGACTTTAGACACCGTTGATCGGCCTGTCCTCGGAAACCCATCGTCGAAAGCCACCGCACGTGCCTCCACGCGCCCTACGCGCCACCGTGCCAAGTCTCATGCTGTCCATATCGCTCTAATATCCATTTTTACCCCTCTTTCAGGATTTGTTTAGCTCTCTACAGCCTTATTTCAGGTCTATTAGGGCTGCCTTCCATCCAAATCATGTCGGGTTCCACTTCTTCAGTCACTTCGGTCCACAAATCGGGTAACTTCACCCCTGTTTTCACTTCTTCTCCTATTATCACCACTGAAAAATTGTCTGGGAGTGCTAATTATATGTCTTAGGCTGCTTTAGTTGAATTATGGTTTATGGGACAAAGGGTTGAAAATCACCTAACTACCAAGCTTGATACTATACTTGACTCTGAGAGGGTTGCCTGGAAGAAAATCGATGCCTTTTTATGTAATTTAATGTGGCAGTTTATTGAGCCCAAAGTTTATCCCATTTATAAGGCATATAGAAACTGTCACTAGTTGTAGGATAAGGCCAAAACCCTTTACACAAATGATATTCAACGTTTCTATACTGTTGTTTCTAACATGGTTTCCTTGAAGCAACAAGACATGGATATGCCTGACTTTATTGGTAGGTTTGAATCTTTGAAGGAGGAGTTTAATTCCCTTATGCCTGTTGCTGATACTATTGAGAAACAACTAGAGCAACGCGATTAGTTCTTTATGGTGCTGGGATTGATTGCCATTCACTTAGAACTCACTCCTATTTGTGATCAATTTTTGGCTAGTCTTACTATACCCTCTATGGGAGATGTCTTTGATCGGTTACTTCGTGTTTCTTCTCCAATTGTAGTATCCACTAGTTCTTCTGTTCAACCTGTCGAATCCTCAGTACTGGCATCACAAACCTACACCAGGGGAGAACAGGGTGGCCGAAATAATTCTGCTAAGAATAACTCACAAAAAGGAAGATCTAAATGTAATTATTATCATAAGTGGGGTCATGTCAAGGAGCAATGTTATAAGTTGCATGGTCGACCTCTTCGTACTACCAATATTGCTTAGACTACTAGTTTTTAGGATTTATCTGATGGACAGTCCTCGCCCCCGTCAAGATAGTCTCTTATCTTGATTGGAGCTGACTATGACAACTATGTTTGATATCCTGCAGCTCAATCGTCATCCACATTTGTTGCCTCCGTTGCTCATACTGGTAATTCTGTTGCCTGCCTTGCTCAGTCTCCTACCCTCGGACCCTGGGTTCTAGACTCTGGTGCCTCTGATCACATCTCTGGTAACCATCGTCTTTTATCTCATATTGCTAGTTCTGGTTGTCTTCCCTCTATTACCCTTGCAAATGGTTCCAAAACGTATGCTAAAGGCATTGGGCAAGCCCAACCGACTCCTTCCATGCTTCTAGACTCTGTTCTTTATGTTCCTGGATATCCTTTTAATCTTATTTCTGTTAGTCGATTAACTTGAACCCTTAATTGTTCCATTACTTTTGCTGATAATTCTATTCTTGTGTAGGACCGAGGTACGAGACAGATGATTGTTGTAGGGCGTGAGTCTCAAGGGCTCTATCACCTCACTTTACCCTTATCTCCAGTTGCCTGCACCTCCACTACGCCACCTGCCATACTTCACAGCCGTTTGGGACTCCTAGCCTCTCTAAACTCCGCTAGATGGTTCCACATCTTTCGAGTCTGTCTAATTTAGATTATGAGTCCTATCAGCTTGGCAAACAGTTATGCACTTCGTTTCCAAAGCCTGTTAATAATTAGACTTCCGCCATGTCACTTCTGTTTTAGGTTTTCAGTATTTTGTTACTTTCATCGATAACTACTCTTGTTGTACTTGGCTTTTTTTTTTTTTTAATGAAAGCTCGCTCTGAGTTGTTTGATATCCTTAAGGAATTTTGTACTGAAATCAAAAATCAATTTAATACCTCTATTCATGTTTTGCGTAGTGATAATACCCGTGAATATTTTTCTGCTTCTTTCAATACATTTATGTCTTCTCAGGGTATTCGTCATCAGTTATCTTGTCCTTATACCCCTCAACAAAATGGGGTGGCTGAACATAAGAATTGACATCTTATTGAAACTGCTTGCACTCTTTTACTTCATCATCATGTTCCTTTTCATTTTTGGGCTGAAGCTGTTCTTACTGCATGTTTTCTAATTAACCGCATGCCTTCTTCAGTATTGCAGCATGACACTCCACACTCCCTTTTATTCCCAACTCAGCAGCTTTATGTTCTCCCACCTTGTCTTTTTGGTTGCACTTGTTTTGTTCATAATTTACAGCCTGGGCAAGATAAATTTTCTCCTAGGTCCATCAAGTGCATCTTTCTTGGTTATTCTATACTTCAGAAAGGCTATCGGTGTTATTCTTCTGATGCTTAGCATTATTTCCTCACCGCAGATGTGACTTTCTTTGAGTCTTCCTCTTTCTTTTCTCCATCTACTGTCGAGCATCCTGATATTTT
>JASKGM010045180.1:3800-21368 GCA_034509205.1 Ceratonia siliqua
ATATATATATATATATTTTTTTTTTTTTGAAAAAAACTTTGGCACAAAGCCACTATTGAAATGAAAGAGTTTAATCAATTGCTCCAATCTACAAGTGCATATCGACATAGTTTCAATTTAGAAAATATAAAATAATTTTATGGATAACCAATATTTTAGTCACAAAAAACTAACTCACACAAAGAATAAGGAGTACAAAATATGTAGCATAAACGGAATTTAGAATAAAAAAAAGAAGAGAACCCCAAATTGAAACATTATCCTTGAAGGTTAAATTCCACCCTATTGAGCATAAAGCCCTTGTGTGAAAATGGAAACTCGATGACTAATCTCCAAGGATTAGTCGTGGGTTTCCCGACACCTACACATACTCACGTATGGTACCAAGCTCAAGCATCAAAATAATACCGAAGAATACAAGAGGACAAGTATAAACAGTAGCACAAATATGAATGGAGGATGACGATTGTTTAGATTATTTAGAATGGTCTAATAGAGGACAATATATAGGAAGAAGTCTGGCAGAAAAAAATATAAATACCTCCAATAGCTAGAAACTAATCAAATTAATGGACAATAAAAAACCCTCAATAGCTATAAACTGTCAAGCTTAATGAGCAATAAAAGGCTTTAACAACTAGTAAGAAAATATCTGGATTGAACAAATTTGGATCAAAAATAAAAAGCTTAGAGCAAAATGAAACTAGACTTCTACACATGCAAGATGCAATGGGGTGGCGCATGTTTGTGATATGGATAGACCTAAGGTCCGTACTATACGCCAACATCATAAGATAACGATGCACGTGAACAACTCAATGTGAGCCTACTTAAATATGTAAATTAGCCCAATGTGAATTCTCTTAAAATAGAGTCAGCCTAATTCAATTTAACGATCCACTAGTTAAAACTCAAAAATTCACACTTGACCAGCCCACTATTTGGTTTAATTATTCAATAAGCCATTTAGTTAATAAGACACAATGAATCTGGTCATTATCTATTACTTGTATGTGTTTCTTTTGGAAATTGTAAACATGAAGTTGGTCATGATCATTAATTAGTGTATCTCTTTAGAAGTTGTAATTTTTAATTATTAGCATGTTTTCATATTCTTGGAGGGTTGTTCCAAGATTAAATATTCTAATTTTCATATTATGAAGGAGATTTTTCAAAATTAAAAACCTTTTTGGTTGTTTTCTTTCAAAGTTCTGTATCTCTAAGGTGGATTCTTTGAGTGGTGAGCTTAACTTAAGTTCTTATCTTTAAGGTGGTGAAATTCTTATCCTTAAAGTTTCGAACTTGTATAATTACTTTACTATTTTACTTTCTAAAACAATATCATTTGGTATCACAACCCCTTGTTTGTGTTATCCCTGGAATTGGCACTTGAAGTTCTTGTCTAGCATCATGGCAAGGCATGAAGACCCTATTCCTCCATATTTTCAAGGCATGAATGACTATGACTGTGAGTGGAGGTTGCAGAACTAAGAAGAACGGTGAAGATGCTGCAACGTGAATTAGAACAACAACAAAATAACCCCCAACATAGAAGAAACCAACGTGAAGCATATATAGAGGCAGAAGATGAAAATCCTTTTGGCTTTCATGATGACTCAAGTGATGAATATCCTAATATGCAAATGCAAAGAAGGAACCGCGAGAATGTGAAAAGAATGTAAAGATTGAAGATCCATAATTTGATGGCAAAATTCAAGGTGATTTGTTCTTAGATTAGATGTATACCGTGGAAAGAATATTTGATTTTAAGGAATATTCGAAGGAAATGAAGGTGAAATTGGTGGTTATCAAATTGAAGGGTTATGCTTCACTTTGGTGGGAAAACTTGAAGATGGATAGGAATAGATAATGGAGGAGGCCTATCCAAACTTGGGAAAAGATGAAATGAGAATTGAAGTAGAGATTTCTCTTTGAGAATTATAAACAAGAAAATTTCACAAAGTTTTATAATTTCAAGCAGTACAATTTGCTGGTGGAAGAGTACTTAAGGGAATTTGAGTACTTAATGCATTCGTGTGACATTAGTGAACTAAAGGAGCAGACCATTGAACGGTTCTTGAGCGGATTGAAGATGGAGCTTGCAAATGCAATCAAGCTATAACCATGTTGGACTTTTAGTGATGTTAGAGAACTTGCTATTACCACCGAGTAGAAACGACTGAAGAACTCATCAAAAGCAACCACTAAAACAAATTTTTCTAACACGGGGAGTGTTGCCTCTAGCTCCAATAAACCTCTTGTCAAGGAAGCAACTTCTAGCAAGAATGAAGAAAAAAGGGATTGTGGAACAAGACAAAAATCTTCAAGTAATGCTACCTGAAAGTTTTTAAATGTCAAGAATATGGTGATGACTTTAGAACTTACCACAAGTGCATGGGTTGTGACAAGCATAATAGGGCACAATGAGTATCGTATCTATAAAGAGGAGGTTCAAGTACCAAAATGTAAAACTTTCTATATTATCTAGACAATCCCAATTTTCTGAATTGTAATAAAAATGGCAACACAAAATATGACTAAATGCAAATATGTAAAAATCAAGTGACAAGGATCCTAGGGCTAGGGTTCATCAAATGAGTTCCTTCAATGACATTAACCCTGATTGTTAATATTATCCTAATTGCAATGATTGAGTTTCCTGTGGTACGTGATATCCTTTTTCAAAGTATAACACACCTATATTAATCCTATATCTACTTTAGTGATTATAGAGGTTAACATAAATTCATTAAGAATAATCGAATCCTAGGTATTCACTATGGTGTGCATTTATTTCTAAACTACACTACCAATGTTTAATGAATCTATCAACTAATATAGAATTTCAACTTTTGTTACTTCATTCAATACCTTAAACAAACAATTAACGGTTAGTCAATTGCAAGCATTAAAACTGAATTCATCAAATTGCAACTAGTAAAATAATATCCAAAACAACCAAATTCAAATTATATCATGAATTCAATGACTACATCTCAAGCCCTTGAACAAGAAAATTAGCTACTCATGGTTAATAAACGAATCCAGAAATAATTCAAATGCAACATTCTCAAATAAAAATCTAGCAACTAGAATTTAGAAAAGTAAAGGAAGAACTCTTCAATGGCAGAAATTATGAGCTTCTCATCCTCTCAGATTCACAACTCTCTTCTCCAACACAGCTAGTCACGGATTCTCCTTCGTTTCCTCCATGTTCCAGCAGCTGTCTTCCAATTCCCAAATGTATGAAGTTCAAATCCCAAAATCTCCCAAAAAGAAAAATCCATTTTTCGTTGCATCTTATGCTATTTATGCAAATTTGTGCATGGGCGTCGTGGCCCCAAGGTCTGGAGGTGTTCTCTTGTAGCTTGTCGTTGGCGTCACGGCACCTTAGTCTTGGGTATTTGGCTAATGACTTTCTCACTTAGGTGTTGCGATGCCACACTCCCTGGAATTTGGCCTGGGGGCTCTAAACACCTACAAAATATTCCAACATTTTTTAATAATTAAATAAATGTAAAATATACCTAAACTTCTAGACAAATAAGTTAAGAACAAACAAAAAACTCTAAAATAAAACAATTAAGACTGGGAAGATGTGTGAAATAAATTCCCACATCATATGGCCACATTGCTGCTGAGTGTCCAAACCGAAAGATAATAACCATTATTGAAAATGTAATTAAAGAGGATGAGGGAGAAATGAGCCATGAAGAAGGGAGGATTGAAGAATCATGGCTGTGAGATAATATTTTTCAAACAAGGTGCATTAGCCATGGAAAATTTTGTAATGTGACGTAGATAGCAGAAGCTGTACAAATGTGGTGGCCAAAGAGATGGTGACTAAGCTAAACTTGAAAATCGAGTCTCTCCTATAACTATAAATAATTTAATGGTTTCAAAAGGGTAATGGTTTGAAAGTTACAAAGAAATGTTTGGTTTCTTTCTCCATTGGTAAGAACTACAAAAATGAAGCCTCGTGTAATATTGTGCTAATGGATACATGCCATTTGTGTCTTGGAAGACCTTGGCAATATAATCAAAATGTGTCACTTAATGGGTTTAAAAATACTCACTCATTTGTCAAGGATGGTGTTCATATTATTTTAGCTCCATTGAAGCCTAAAGTGAATGATTCCAAGGTGGTTGGAAATTCTTTTCTAACAAGTTCACAACTAGAGTAAGTTTGGACTAAGTAAGATGAAATCTATGCTATTTTAGTCATCATAGTTATAGCCACTCAACAAGTACCATATTATGAGCTTTTGATGCCTTTGTTTGAGGAGTTTAAAGATATGATACCTGATGAGATTCATATTGGTTTTCCACTAATGAGGAACATTTAGTATTGTATTGATCTTGATTTAGGAGTTGCCCTACTTAATAAAGCGGTCTATCAAATGAATCCACTCCAACAAGTTGAATTACAAAGGCAAGTGGATGATTTAATAGATAAGGGGCTGATCCGACAAAGTACTTGTGCTATTCCTACTCTTCTATTCCCAAAGAATGATGGTTCATGGCGTATATGTTAACAATAGAGCCATCAAGAAAATCATTATCAAGTATTAGTTCCCTATTCCAAGACTAGACGATTTGTTGGATCAACTCCATGGTGTTAAGATGTTCTCTAATATTGATCTTCGAAACAGTTATTATCAAATCATAATGAGAGAAGGAGATGAATGGAAAACGACACTCAAAATTAGAAAATGACTTTATGAATAACTTGTGATACCATTTAGGCTTTCAAACACTCAAAGTACCTTCATGAGGCTCGTGACACACATTCTTATACCTTTCTTGGGAAAGTTTATTGTTATATAATTGGTAACATTCTTGTTTTAGTAAATCTTTACAAGATCATATGATGCATCTAACAAGTGTTTTTCAAACCTTGAGGGAGCAAATACTTTTTGCTAACTTGCAAAAGTGTCATTTCTTTATAGATAATCTTGTTTTCTTGGGATATATGGGTATAGTGTAGGAATCAAGATGGCTCCTAAAAAAGTGGAAGCAATAGAAATTTGGCCAATTCCTAACACTATTCATGATATACGAAGCTTCCATGGGATGATCTCTTTCTATATGAGGTAAAGCATTTCAATACGCTGACAGCCTTTATCACTGAATGCCTTAAGGGAGGAATTTTCAAATGGACTAAGGAAGCTTAAAAAAGCTTTGATCTTGTCAAGAAGAAGATAACTATAGCCCCAATTTTAATAATTCCAAATTTTAACAGTGTTTAAAGTAGATTGTGATGCATCTAATGTGGGAATTGGTGCTATATTGAGCCAAGAAGGAAGACCCATCGCTTTCTTTAGTAAGGAATTGAAAAATGCCAGGAGGAAGTATTCAACTTATGACAACGAGTTCTATGCAATAATCCGAGCTCTTAGTCATTGGTGTCACTACTTATTGCCTAAAGCGTTTGTGCTCTATTCAGACCACGAGGCATTAAAGTACTTGAGTACCCAACACAAGTTAAATACACGGCATGCAGAGTGGGTAGAATTCCTTCAACCTTCTCAATTTGTTCTCAAACATAAGTATGGACAGTTGAATAAGGTGGCTGATGCATTAGGTAGAAGACATATTTTGTTAAACAATATGCAATATATGGTGGTTGGTTTTGAGATTATTAAAACCCTTTATGAGAATGACTCTAATTTTGGCAATCTTTGGAAAGCTTGTTTAAATGGACCAAAGAACCAATTCTTTATTCATGATGGTTTCCTTTTCATGGGTAAATAGCTTTGTGTACGTTCACTTAGAGTAGCCATAATTCGATAGGCTAATGGTGGAGGGCTTGTTAGGAACTTTGGCCGATAAAAAACCTTACTCATGGTATAAGAAAACTTCTATTGGCCTAAGCTTGTGCAAAATGTTGAAAAGATTGTGAAGAAATGTGTTGCTTGTCACGAAGCCAAGATGCATGAGAGCAATCCTAGATTATATACTCCTCTTCGAATTCCAATAGTACCTTGGGAAGATATGAGTATGGACTTCATTATGAGACTACTTAAAACTCAAAGAGGTAAAGATTCAATTATGGTGGTAGTAGACATATTTTCTAAAATGGCTCACTTTGTTCCTTGCAACAAAACTTCAAATGCCACTCATGTTGCTGACCTTTATTTCAAAGGAATTGTCAAGCTTCATGATATTCCTAAAACCATCACTTCTGACAGTGATTTAAAGATTTTGTCAATTTTGGATAATTCTTTGGAAATAGTTGGGAACTAAGCTTTAATTTAGTTTATCTCATCATGCCCAAACGGATGGACAAACTGAAGTTATTAACACATCTTTTGGAGTTATGATTATGAGTTTGGTGAAAAAGAATGTTAAAGAGTATAAGAACTTGCTGCATCATGTCGAATTTGCTTACAAACGTTCAACTAGTTAAACTACTAGTTGTTCATCTTTCGAAGTAGTTTATGGGATGAATGCTATTGGCCCTTTGGATTTATCTCCCATCCATATTGGCAATCATTTTAGTGGGGAAGCTACTGATAGAGCTAAGTTCATTGAAACAATTCATGAGTAGGTGATAAGCACGATCTTAAAGTAAACTAAAAAGTACAAAAGGCAAGCTGAAAACATAGGAAGAAAATTGTGTTTAATGAAGGAGATATGATGCAAATAGCACTTGCAATATGAAATATGGAGAGAATGGAAATACTTTATAAATAAGATAGCAATGTTAAAACTTAAGTCCTTAAAAATGAGCTTCAAAAGGTGTGATACTGTACCAGTTACAAGAGAAAACAAACACAAACACTGTTTGGGGAAATGATACTTGAGGGATATTAAAACAAACCAAGTAGCAGAACAGAAATGCCACATAAAAGCTTGGTCTCACACCAAGGAACAAATCCAAAGATCTTAGTTTCTTGCCAAAGAATTAGGGAGAAGGAAATAGATTCTCTCTATTTGGGGAAGAAACCTCTTCTTTCAAAATTCAACAACTACTTAGACTTCTTAAGACCTATGATTAAATACAAAACAAAAATGCACAAATTACAATAATCTAATTAACTAAAATACACTAATGCCATGTTTCCATTAACATATCAAGCTATGCAAATGACTTTGTTTTGCTCTGACTTGTGAAATGGCCTCGTATTTACATCAATTGCCAGCTCCCCTCAAGAACTTAACTCCGACAAGTTAAGACGGACGTAGGTGGTGAACAACTATCTCTTCCAATGGGAGGTTCTGATTCCCTAATAACATAAATATTGATATCAAGATTGACTTTATCGAAAAAGAATAGACAGATTGCTTCCATGTCAATGCTTGAAAGAAGTGGAAGCTTATTTGATTTCTTTACTGCCTAAACAACTAAGATATTTCTTGGTATACATGGTGCTTCAGCATCAATAGTCATATCTCTTAGCCTTTCATTCCATTCACCACAGAAAAATGATACTTTTCATCTAAAGGACTAGAAGAAACACTGAATGGATGAACTACAGTTAAAGAATGCCAACTGGCTTGAATTAATAATGATTGAAAAACATATGAAGTTTTCACATATGGTTTCTGCATGTGGTTGTTGAGTATAAATACTTGGTGAAGGAGTGACCAACCCAGTTTTGACTAATTTGATTCCTAAACCACCATTATATAACTAGGAGCATCATTAAGTATTTTGATTGGCACATAAACCCCATGATCCACAAAGCTTCCCAAAGCATTCATTTCATTAAGGTTATGGGCTTTGTTTAAAAATTGAATGTTAACACACGCATTGACAATACCATGACCAATAGATTTATCATTTAAAAGCTCTAAGTTTTTAGCTTCAATGTTTAAATTTGCTAATCCCTTGATATTCCAAAAATCAATTAATGGAAATGATGTCTCAATATAATGTTTTTGTGTCATTCCCATACATTCATCAAAACTTAAGTGACCATTACCATCTATGTCAAAATAGAGGGACGTTGACACCAGATTCTCCTCTCTCTCCACCTTATTCAAGTGTACAAT
This sequence comes from Ceratonia siliqua, assembly GCA_034509205.1. NCBI lineage: Eukaryota > Viridiplantae > Streptophyta > Magnoliopsida > Fabales > Fabaceae > Ceratonia > Ceratonia siliqua. The sequence goes on from JASKGM010045180.1 coordinate 11,799, forward strand.
AGCAGTAATGAATTCACCATAGTCCATTATTCCATTAATATCAATATCCACTACCTCCATAAGATTCCTGAGTTCAGAATCCATAGTTCTAAATCCAAATCTCTCTAAGCTGTTACCATATTTAGGCATTTTGAATAATTCCTTTAGGCCACTAATTTCTTCCTCATTAAGCCTTTCAGTAATAATATAAAAAGCCATTTTTTTAAGTATATCCATCTCCGAGAACTTCTTTAGGTGGGAGAAAACAACAAAATCCAATTTATCTAGTGCAATGTTGTCAGGAAGCATATTTCTCCGTATAGTTTTTTTTTTCTTCCTTTGTTTTGGTTTCTTCCTCTTGCATTTGAAAGTAAGTAAAAGGACAACCATTGTCAAAAGTAATATAATAATTACTACTATAAATAGGCCCACCAGTACCCATTCTTCCAATAAATGCCCCTTTTAATGACTTCTTAACATTAACCATCTTTATGATCTCTGCACCATTCAATAAGTTAGTCATCGTACTACAGGTGCTCAATTCAAAGTTTACAGCCAAATCCACATAGTCCAAAGATGTAAGCACATGGGTTATAAAAGGTGATAGATCAAGATCCTTGTATACCGAGTACTTATTGATATACACGTCAAAGTATAGTAAGTTAAGTTCAGTGTTAATAATATCACCGAAATGCAATGGAGCCTAATGTTGAATACCACCAGCATTCTTAGTTCATCTGCTTTTCCTACTACCTCCTCAATGCCTGACCACATGCATTTGAGGATATTCTCGAATTGCATTGAATCAACCTAAATACCCTGCTCAACATTCACTTGGCTATATAAAGTTAGGTGAGAAAGGTGATTAAAATTCTGCACACGGAAGTCATTTCCAACCCATTGTACAAGTAAGCCAATTGTGTCTCCACTCCATTTTTGAGTAAAGTCAGTAATCTTAGTCCTTGTATCATCTTGTCCACCACAAAGACTCATATTTGTTAGCTATACCACTCACAAGGTCATTCTAAATCTCAGAAATAGCATGCTTCACTTTAAAACGAACTGTTTCATATATATCACCAGCACTTAACTGATGTGCTTATACTGACTTTATTTGTTCACAAATGGCCTTGATAATTTTTTTTTTCTTCAGAACCATGTACTGAACTTGTTGTTGAAACAACATCTTCACAATTTTGACTTTGAAAACAACACAAAGTTGTAGTAGGCAATTTGGGTCAAAAGAGGAATGTTGTCTAAGCATACTACTAAAAAGCTTCGAAGTCTCACCCATGCTCCCATTTTTCACATACCCACTGATCACAGTGTTCCAACAAACACAATTTTTTTTTGGCATTTGTTCAAACAAGTTTCCTTCTTCCTTCATGACACTGGTCTTGTCATTAATTTTCTTAACAATTTATGACACAATTTTTGGCACATTAGTGACTTAGATTTGAACCAGTTATTTTGCTGCAACTGTAACATCCACCTTAGATGTGTTTATATTAGGTAGCAATGAGTGGTTACCCATGAGTTTAGCTTTTTCATAAGACTTGCTATCTATGTAATTTCTCACACCCAAAACTTGATCAATAGTACTCACGTCATCACCAGTACGTCATCACCAGTAGCATCTTTAATGGTGTTCGACACATGTTCTTCATTTACTGTTTGTTGTGTGGATCTGTTCAGGCCTCTAGAAAATATAAGTTCCTTTTGCACCTATTTTGGCTCGACTAGCAGCGACTCTCTTCCCACCGACGTGTTTCTCTATCTCTAGTGTAGCAAGTACTTTTCCTTTAATCGTCTCTTTATTTCTTCCTAACTCCAAACTGATGACCCTCCTTCCACACTACTCTACCACACCCTCGCATGCCCTTTGACCTTCATTCGAGCATACATAACCTTACAATCTTTAGGAATGTTGAACTAGTCAAAGTAATTTTCCATTGCAGTGATGTAGTCTCCAAAAATGGTAGAATTTAATTTACCATGGAAGTTGGCTGCTCCTACTTTCATCCATCTCGTGGTTTCATCCTCTATATTCCCCTCATTTTCACTTTCTAGCAATATAGATTCTTCTCTACTACTTGATTCCTCTATATCCTCTCATCAATGGTTCATTTGTTTTAAGATGGAAGAGATCAGGGCGATTTGTTGTTGGAGCTTGATCTGCTTATGGTCGATGTCGTTCGCAGTTGGTTGCGAGCTTTCGCTGCTAATTACCAGCATATTTGTTCTTGCTCTAATACTAAATGATGCAAACAACACTTACAACAGGAAATATAAAGAGAATGGAAATGCTTTATAAATGAGAGAGCAAGGTTACAACATAAATCCTTCAAAATAAGTTTCAAATGGTGTGATACTGTACCAATTGCAAGAGAAAACAAACACGACACTATTTAGGGGAAATGATACTGGAGTGATATTAAAATAAACTAAGTAGCAAAACTAAAATACCATATAAAAGCTTGGTCTCACACCAAGGAAAAAATCCAAGGATGTTGGTCCCTTGCCAAAGAACCAAGGAGAAGGAAACAGAGTCTCTCTGTTTGGAAGAAACCTCTTCTGTCAAAATTAAACTACTACTTAGACTTCTTAAGACCTCTGACTAAATACAAAACAAAGATGCACAATAAAATTACAAATTACAATAATCTAATCAACTAAACTAAATTAATGCCCTGTTTCCATTAAACATCAAGTTATGCAAACAACTTCGTTTTGGTCTGACTTGTGAAACAGCCTTGTATTTGCATCAAGATATGGTATGGATTCATCCAAGAAAAGAAAGATTTCCTAAGAGGAAGTATGTTAAATTTCAACCTAAAGCTAATGGTCCATTCAAAATTGTTAAGAAAATTAATGACAATGCTTACAAGGTATAGCTTCTTGGTGATTATGGAGTTTCAACTACTTTTAATGTTTTGGATATATCTCCATATCATGCCGATGAGCCACTAGACTCAACAAACCTTTTTCAACTAGGGAGAATGATGCACGTGAGCAAACCCAATGTAAGCTCACTTGAAGATGTAAATGAGCCCAATGTGAATTCTCTTAAAGAAGAGTTAACCTAATTTAGTTTAATAGTCCAAGAACTAGTTAAAACTCAGAAATTCACACTTGACTAGTCCACTATTTGGTTTAATTATTCAACCAACCATTTAGTTAATTAGACACAATGAATCTAGTCATTATCTATTATTAGTATGTGTTTATTTGGAAATTGTAAACATGAAGCTGGTCTTTATCATTAATTAGTGTATCTTTTTGGAAGTTGTAATTTGCAATTATTAGCATGGTTTTCTATTCTTGGAGGATTATTCCAAGATTAAATATTCTAATATTCGGACTTACCAAGGAGATTTTTCAGATTATCAAAATTAAACCTATGGTTGTTTTTTTTTTTCAAAGTTCTATATCTCTAAGGTGGATTCCTTGAGTGGTGAGCTTAATTAGAGTTCTTATATTTAAGGTGGTGAAATTCTTATCCTAAAGTGGTGAGCTTGTATAATTATTTTACTGTTTTACTTTCTAAAACAGTATGAATATCTTATCCACAATGGGTTGATATATAAGGACTTCCATACACACACATAAGTTTGAAAACACTAATACCCTCAAAACCAACACCTAGAACATTTTTGAACCCACCACTTGGTTGCTCCAAGTCGCTTGAACGACTGTGCAGACATCATTATTGATCTTCCATTTGGCATCAAACTTAAATAATTTCTTTGATTTATTGTTAACTTGAGCTATAAGAAGGAGAACGAGACTATGGTTTGACCCTATGTGTGGTAAATGAATGACCTTCTAGTTATTTTTCTAGCTATACCACTTTATGCTAGTGAATGTAGGTTGTCTAAGAAATTAATACTCTTTTAATTTCTTATTCTTTATTCATTAGGATAATTAGGAGGGAATCAATTCCCCTCCTTTTGAACGTGTACCTATCCATCACATGGGGAGGATGTTATTTTATAAATTTGAACAATTCAAATTTTGTAACAATATTAGGATAAGTTAATTAATTTTATCCTACTAATATGAAATATCTGAGATTTTGAATTAAATGGGAATTTAATTTTAATCAACTTCTTCAAATTAAATATTTGAACAATTTAAATATTAATTTAAAGTGATTAAACCAAAATTAATTACTAAGATAAAGGATATCCTAATTGAAACAACACTTATCTTAATTAAAACAAACATTTATCTTAAAATTCTATTGTCTAATTAAAACAATACTTGTTTAAATTAGCCAGCTAATGTGAGAATTATTTTGTCTATTTAGTGACAAAATGTTTCTCACATTTTAAAGCATGATTAAGATAACATTTGTCTTAAAATAACTATTTGTCTAAACTAAGGTAACTCTTGTCTTAATAATGACATTAGCTGAAATGTAATCAATTAATTTCATTTTAAATATATTCTAACTTAATGTAGATTGAATTCTCTAAAGTTATGTAGGGAATCTGTTTGGACATAGGAATTTCAAGCTTTAATAAATTTGAGATTACTTTAATCTCATTAAAATATTCTTATTTTATTAATCATGAAGTTATTTCACTAAAGACTCATGATTTTACTCTTAATAATTCCTAAAATTATGAGAAGTCAATGTTGAACATTGATTTGTCCAATTTACAAACCTAGTGTTTGTGAACCTTCGTAGCCATCCATTAACACAAGGTAAAATTATTGTTTTATCCCTTATGTCAATTGTGTCCCCTAGTTTTAGATTTCATCCGATATGTGACTAGATAATCTTTTAGAACTTTTCTAAAATCATCTTGAAATGATAAGTAGCTAATTTATCATTTTACTAGGCTCAGATGTCACAAGTGATGGAATGTTACGAACTTCATTTCCTAGATTTATATTCCTAGATGTTCATTCTCACTATGATCCTAATATACAGAGTTTTGACCAATGTCACACAGTGATTGTACTCATAGTATATCAGATATCATAATGATTATGAACACAAGTTCTTAATCTATCAGGATTTTGATTATGCTACTAGCAAAAGTAATGGGTGTGAGTTCAAGTTCAAAGGAACGTTATTAATTTGAACTTGATATCCCACTTGATTCCTATTCATTTAATAGGGTCATTACCTGAAGTCTACTACTTCAATTATTTGAGATTCATCATTCCTTTAGAAAGGAATTTCATTTTTTATATAGAGATAATTCGAACACTACAGTCTTTATTAAATAGAGTAACCAGCTCTACTCAGTGACTATGAATAATATTTTAAATTCATCTAATAACACATCACCTTTTGGATAACCCTTATGCAAATATATCTTAGTTTATTATAATCTATGAACCTTATTAGCTAGAAAATGAAGCTTACGTAAATAAACTCTTTATTTATTAATATTAAAATTTATTTACATCAAATTGGGGAATACAACTTGCTTTCCAAGATATCATATTCCCAACACCTTTAACACCTCATTGAAACCTCCTTGTACTATATTTTCACCACTTAAAAGGGAGAATAATTGTTAGAGAATTTAATGTTGGGCATATCTATCCTACATATCATAATACATTTATACAAAAAAAATATTACCCATCCAATTTCTCATCAACCCTTTGTCCATGAATGAAAATGTTATTTCCTTCAATGATCTTAAATTGCAAGCTACTCTTCCAGCACCTTGCTAAGCCACTAGCTAACCTTTGAACTTCAACTATCTCAACTTTATCATGTCCACAATATTTTGCCAAGCAAGTAAGTCTCCCTATTGGATTTTTTGTTTCTAGTAAGAAAATCACATTCAAGGAATGAGATTTAATTATCTCTTTTACATGTGCAATTGACAAGGGATTCCTCAAACCTTGATAATTCCCACAAAGGACCTTCATTAGTTCACTTGGTTCATTCAAGGCTGGCTACCCCCCATCTCCTTATAAGAATCAAAACCCTCAATCTCTCCTTGAATGCTTTCTTTAGAAATACATTGCCACACCCAAATTTAGGAGTGTGACCGATGCGGCACATAAGGAGATCCCTATGCCCCAAAGGACTTAGATGCAAAACGAAAATGAATATGTAAACTCTTAATTTAAAAAAAGTTCATGAATTTTTATTATAACCCAATAGAGCATCTCCTGTAAATAAGACCTCACCCAAATGCACATTTACAGATGAAAACCAACATAGAGCTAAGCTTTAATAAAATCACAAAACCATTGTACAATCACAAATAAGGACTTCACCCTGGCAATTGAAATATCCAAACCAAAACAATGAAATGAAAATCATCATGTTAGTGACTGCAAAACACATCCATAGCCTCTTAAGTTTGCTTCCAATATTACCTTGTTGATCCAAGGCGACAAGTCAAACTAGCAGAGGTTATTGCGAAATGTCCCCTGGAGCTAAAAATATGAGAATTGAGAGGGGTGAGTCCACTGATTCAGTGAATGAAAATGTGCCTAGTAGGAACTAGGACACCACACAAAAGTAGGGTTGATACATAGACTGTAATAATAATCAGGAAATATGTAGCTTAGTTCAGAAACCATAATTTAGTATCACATGGCTTAAAGAGTTTATAGGACAATATAACCAGAAGTAAACTAAATGGATATAACATAGGAAATAACCTTATCAAACCAAATAGAGCTTTTCAGAGGCTACGAAACTTCTCACCCTGATAAGTATGCATTATGCATAATGATGCAAATATGTATAGTAGTATAGCACATCATGTATGTCAATGACCTATATCCATATGAATTATGCATGTCAGAGTATTAAAGAGAAGTGGACTTGTTAGCTAGTAAAACAGAATATTAGATACCAGTGAACTTGGCAGTTGTCAAACAGAGTATCAAAGAGGTTAAGGTTAATCCTTAGGTCCCTGCTTGAAACTTACTTTAGAGTTATACCCGAAATTTTCACAAACAGTAAACAAAATCTTTCAGAGATTTATTTTGAAAACAGTTTCACAGAAAAGCTATTAAATTGACTATCAGGTTCACTTTTCACACACTTCATATTTTTTCATAAAACAGTTCTCCAAGAAACTATTGAATAAATCATAAGGTTCACATCTTACAGACTACAAAGTTTCTCATAAAATGGATTTTTGTATAAATAGTTTCCATAAAAGCTTTATAGATTATCTATCGGGTTCTTTTAGAACATAGGCTTGGGATAGTTCTTAAACAAGTTCAGACATACTTAAAACAATGATAGTTTTTAGAAGGAATAAAACAACATAAAGGTATTTTCAAAGTTCAAAATAGTAAATAAAAGGGCTGATAGTACATATAATATAACATAATGCTTCCTAGAACTAGCAAACATAGTTTCACTCACAGGTTTGGCGTGCATACAATTGCTATGTTATCCGAAGTTTTCGAATTGTTCCACAGTAGTCTCAAACTGCAATGGTATAGTCAAATTACCCATTAGTGCAGTCAAAGTTCAAAAAAGCTATCTTGAAACTACTCAGAACTTTGGGCATATACTATAATTCAAATGAAGGTAAGTGGAACCCAAAAAATTTGAATATGAGTGTCAAGAAAGGATTTAATTACCTATGATAATGTCAATTCGTTCTCAAATGGATTACTAGAGCCAAAATCACGAACAAGCCTGTCCCCAATATCTTGACTCAGAATGAGGGCTAAACCACACAATTTACATGATTTGGGAAAGAAAGTGAGTAATCCTAGTGTAAAATTTACAATCCAAAGCCTAAAATCGAAGAACATACCATAGAAAATCGACCTCTTGAATCCTTTGACTGAAACCATAGTAAAATGTGAGAAAAAAATGCCTAAAATTGCATTTATAATGTTAGGTGCGCATAGTTCAATTGACTTGACTACAATGTTTCGTTAACCAGACTATAATGTCCTGACTACAGTGTATGGTTGACCTGACTACAGGGTTCTGTCAACTTGACTATAGTGTCAGGTCAACCTAATTTGACATTTGATGCCTATTTCGTAATTTTTCTCTTGTACAATAATTTTTCGACCTCAATAACTCAACGGTACCTACGGTTTTCCAAAACTATGCATTGAAACTTATATTTACCTTGATTACTCACTCAACTAAATGTGAGTGAGATGCAATTCTTGAGGTTCATTACATACAAGGCCCTTTTTGATTGCTTACCTTGATATCTTCAAGACTTCTTTTACCATTATGACAGGAACTATCATATGACACCTCTCTCAAAGGTATACGTTCCTTCACATTAAGCTTGTTCACACTTGTCCCCGTACCCACCATGTGCCTCCTAGCCATCTTCTTGGGACTTCCATATGCATGGCAATGAGATTTGAATAAAGTTCAGCTAAAAGTAATATTATATAGCTTGCTGGAAGAAAGAACATATCCATTTGATTGCTCACCCATCCTTGTGGCCACATCATCAATATCTGATGACACATTTTCATTAGTTACTTGGGTTGAGCTAATCTAAGTAACTTTTAAGAATTGTTTCCATCTTTGTAGCATCATTTTAATAACTATGTCTATCACTACCTCATCCAAAACTTTAATTAATCCACCTTGATCTTTCCTTATGGTATTAGTCTTGGTATTATCACTCCTTGCTCCGCCTTTTCCCCTCATGGTTTCTTGACTGTTTAACATTTTAAGATCAAATTGGTCACTTCTTGTTTCTACTATATCAACTGGTTATAGTTTCACCACCATTTCCTCCGAAACTTCCTTGGTAGTTTTTTCACGCACTGATAGACTTTGTAGCTGTTGAAAGGAGGCTTTCGAGTTGTTGCATGCTTCACTAGAGCTTGCTTAGCCCCTTGAGATTTGGTTTGTTATTTTCCCACATCTCCAACCATTGTCTAATTTGCTTTGCTTCTAGCCCCTTGAGATTTGGTTTGAACCCTTTAAGGTTGTTTTAGATAGCCAGCAAAACATTCTGAACTATTTTTTGAATGATTATTTTGTCAAAGAAAACTCTCCCAACTAAGGATGATAGCAACCAAGTTGAAGAATGACGAGAATTAAATGATATAGACACCAGAATAAACTCTAAGAAAGAGAAATTGAACCAATCATGTTAATAAAGTAATATGATTGGATTCGAATCCCTATGAAAGAGATCATAGAAACCCTACTAGCCAAAGATGGTAGCTCAATGGCCTTGGTTTGATTCTATAAACAAGAACCAAATTTATTAGTTGAAAGTTTCTGAAAACTCATCTAGTCAGTTTGATTGGTGTGATTTCTCAAAACTTGTCCTACTTATAAGTTCGTTCATATTCCAACTGAAACAAATTTTAATATTTAAAATATAATGACTTAATTGAAAACATTTAGCATAGAACCAATGATTTTAGAAGCAACATTCTCATTGTTGATTTTTACTAAAATAAATATATATTTTGTTAAAGTGTTTGTAGTTTCTTTTATATAAATTCAACAATTAAAACAAAATGATTGAAAATTGTAAAATACACACCTAAAATTTCATCACAAAATTTATTCAATTCTATAATTTATACTTGAACCTCACTTAATAATTAATATATACTAAATAGTGAAAATTATTAAATAATTATGTTGTTATT